>PVIR01003547.1:0-11805 GCA_004026965.1 Petromus typicus
TGAGAATTTGTACCAGTATATGACACAACTTAATTCTCATTTTTCCCCATAACCCTGCCCGCCCTCCCACCCCCACCCCCATATACATAAACTTTGTTTCCATTCTTTTTGTTATAATCTCATTATTTTCCCCCCTTCACTCCATTACGCTTTGAGTGTTTTCTATTTCACAATATATAACATACATTCTAGAACTCATAAAGGACAGCCTTTTTAACAAATGGTGCTGGGAAAACTGGATATCCACGTGCAGCAGACTGAAGGCTGACCTCTATCTCTTGCTCTGTACCAAACAAACAAACAAACAAACAAAACCAAAAAAACACACCTCAAAATGGATCAGGGTCCTTAATGTAAGACTTGAAACTCTGAAACTACTAGAGGAATACAGAAGAAAAGCACTTCAAGACACTGGTACAAGCAATGATTTTCTAGATAGCACTAGAAAAACACAGGACACAAAGGCAAAACCGGACAAATGAGATTACATCAAACTGAAAAGCTTCTGCAAGGCAAAGCCAGCAACCAGCAGAGTGAAGAGATGACCTGCACCGCGGGGAGATGTCTGCCACCTACTCCTCTAACAGAGGGTTAATATGTAGAATAGAGAACTAAAAAGCAACACTAAAAAGTGATCCCGTTTTAAAATGGGCAAATAATTGGAACAGATATTTCTCAAAAGGAGAGATACAAATGGCCAAGAAATATATGAAAAATAGTCTGTCTCAGGCTATCAGAAGAAAATCAAAACTACAGTGAGATTCCACCTCATCCCAGTTTGAAAAGTTTCCATCAAAACAAAAAACAACAAATGCTGGCAACAATGTGAGGAAAAAGCAACCCTAGTTGGCAGAAATGTAAATTAATACAGCTACTATGAAAAAAATGTGATGGTTCCTCAAAAAACTAGAAGTATCTAGCATATCTGATACCTACTCCAGGTATATATTAAAAGAAATAAAGTCAGCATCTACGAGAGGTCTCTTCATACCCCCATTTATCACAGTGCCATTCAGAGTAGCTAAGAAATGGAATCAGCCTACGTGCCCATTTATAGATGAGTGTAGAAAGAAAATAGGGGGAGGGGGCCTACATAAAATGGAGTATTAGCCAGCCATGAAGAAGGATGAAACCCTGTACTTTCGCAGGCAAACAGAAACTGGAGACTATTTTATTAAACAAAATAAGCCAGACACAGAAAGACACATATTGCATATTTTTCTCACATGTCAAAGCAACAACAAAGGTCAACTAGAAGGTAGAAGGGTTTCTAGACACTGGAAAGAGGACAAGGATGGACAGGGGAAGAGTGGACAGACATGATCCATGCCTGAAACATGCATACAGAGAAATCTCTCCATCAGTTCCATTAATTTGTGCAACTCAGTATAAATAATACCAAATAAATGAGAAATGAATTAAATGTAAATAAAGCCTGGTCTATTTGGTACTGGGACTCAAACTCAAGGCCTTGCCCTTTCCAGACAAGCGTTGTCTCTGAATTCTTTTTACCGTGAGTAGAGTTTTAAACTCATCACATCAGGCTGATGAGTGGAAATCAAAACTACAGTGAGAAAAATCAGAACTACAGTCATGGAACTCATCTTCCTAGGGAGAGCAAAGCGATGTGCATTCAGTTTTCATGCAAACAGCCACCTCCCCAAGAATCTACAGAGCTCTCCCGGATAGACCTGTATTATTTTGGGGCTGGGGATTTAGCTCACTGGTTCCACGTTTACCTAGTAAGCACAAGGGCCAAGGTTCAATCCCAGGTAACCACATACAACAATGCTGGTCATGGTGGCTCGAAGCTGTAATCCCAACACTCAGGAGGCAGAGACAGGAGGACTGCTCAGTTCGAGGCTGAGTTCAGGACCAGCCTGAACTACAAAGTGAGATCCTGTCTCAAAAAACTAAAAAAAACAAACAAACAAAAGGGTCTCAAGAGAAAGTCTGAAGACCCACCTCTAAGTCACACGAGACAACCACTGCGGTACACTGAGTGTTGCACGGTGAGATCTGCGTGGCAATGCTGACTAACAGTGTGGATTTCTATACTAAGGGGCCAGTTTCTTTTAAGATTTCGAAGGGGGAAAAATGATGAGATTGTAACAAAAAAGTAAGGAAACAAATTTTATGTATATGGGGGGGCGGCAGGGTGGGTAGGGCTATGGGAAAAAATGAGAATTAAGTTGTCTTATACTGGTACAAATCCCCATTATGGAGTGCAATCATGATGCATATATGTAATGTTCCAATAAAGATTAAAAAATTTAAAAAAAAAAAATTTGAGCGGGCGCTCCGGCCGGCCCTGAGCAGAGAAGGACTCGGTGTATCAGAGCTCTCTCGCAGCAGACAGGCTGGTTCTCAAGAGTAGATTATTTAAAAATTAACGCCTTCCCCCAAGATCTTAGAATCACATTAGAAATGAGAAGCCAGGCCCTCATACTTCTCTCTCGAGACAGCGAGTGTTTTTTATCTCCGGCCAGATGGAGAACGAGAAGGTTCTCATCCATCAAATTTCTACCTTATCGGGCTTTACTGTGAGAAAGCTTGTCAAAACGCTCAGTGGTTACCTTTAAATATACGAAGGAAATTTCTCCGAAATCTTAACGAAGTGTAAGCCCTCGGTGATGTGAGGAGAATTTCCGGAATAGGGAGAGGTGAGGTGTCCTCGGCACGCTCCGCGCTGCCTCCCTGTCCCCTCCCTGCCCCCCCCCCCAGTGGTGGCAGAGGCAGGGCGCAGTGCAGGCCTGTCCGACACCCCCCTCGCCCACGCAGCTCCGCGTCCCTGTTTTCTCCCCGTGGGAGCGCACCGAACAAAGGATTTCCATGTACTACTGGAAGGAGACAGCTAACAACCGCGCCTGGTCTGAGTGTGGCTGGCTGTGAAGACACCCGAGTTCTGGGCAGGGGCGGGCCGCAGACTCCGCCAGCGCTCTGGGGTTAGGACAGATGCAGGAACTTGGCGCAGCTGGGCAGCCAGCAAAGCCCAGGTAGGTCGGGCATCACACTGTGCCTCATCGCCCCCACAGAAGGCCGTCAGGTCGGGCAGCATCTGCCCCGCGCCGGCCCCCATGCCTGCCAGCCTTGGCCAGGCCCTCCCTCCGCCAGGAACGCGCTCCCTCTTCCCACGCCCTGGGCAAACAGCGACTGCTCCTTCCAGGCTCAGCGCAAGTCCACCGCCGCTGTGAGGCCTGCCCTCCCCTCTGGTCCAGGAGCCAGCTCCAGTCCATCCTCCTGAAGTGTCTGGCCCACCAGCACTTATCGTTCTGTATTTTAATTAGCTCTTTGTCAGCATTTCTAGTACATTTCTCCTCCAAATGCTTTCAGAAACTGCTTTGATTCAGTCCAGTACTCCCAGTGCCCAGGACAGAGCCTGGCAAGAAATGATAAAATAAAGAGCAACGCGGGAAAGTGTCCCATAGAGATTACAGCAATTCCAAAGGGAAAGTAATGGGGACAGCCTTTTAAAGCAGCTTCGCCAGCAGCCTCCTGCGGGAGCCACGGAGGCACCCGCAGTCTCTCAGTCTCAGAGCATTTCAGCCCCTTTCCTGGAGGGATCAATCATCTGGAAAGGAACAGACAAGTACTTTCTTCAGAGCAGAGGTTAGTGTCGATCAAGGAAGAAATGTACAGTGCGGTGCCTCCCTTACAGTGAGAGGGCCGACCACACTTATTAGTCAGCAGCGTCCAGTGGGCTCTGGTGGGCAGCAACTTGTCATTCCAAGTCCTCAGCCAGCACTTGCCATACAATTAAAAATCCAGAAGAGAAGAAATCTGACCACACCGAGTACCTGCTTCTCTGTGCCAGGGTCACAGGGCACTTTCTCACACACTAAGTTGTATTACTCCTCCACGAAGAGCTACAGTAGAAATCATCGATTCCATTTTGGAAGGGAGTAAACAAATGCTCCATTTGGGAAGTTAAGTAGCTGGCTTAGAGGGTAAGCATCTCTATGATTCTATCTCAAGTCCAGCCCCAGTGTGCACTCGTATTCCGGAGATACTATTACCACTGTCACATTTCCCCACGTATTGATCATTGACAGTGTTCCAAGTGTTATGCTAAGTGCTCTACCTCACCCCATAGAATCTATGCAACTAGTCCCTATTTGCTGATAAGAAGCAGACACCACAGTTCAGAGGCAGGACTGTTGCTTCACAGTTCAACAGGTGCGCAGTGTCGGAGCCAAGACTCAAATCCGGCATGACCGGTGTCTCTGCATTCCGGCTCCTGAGGAGACCCAACTTCTCCAATGCAGCTCACTTGCCCTGCGCATTCTGGGAAGGTACCAGCTCAAAAGCTTTGGAGCCGGTTAAAAAACAAAAAGCAAAATAAGAGCTTCTGAATCTGGTACAGACATGCCACTTCAGGTCCACAGTCTTCACCTCTAACCAGCCAGCCTGAGACACCGTCCCCAAAAGCCCTGTTTCAAGTACAGCTCACCAACAGCCATACAACATGCTGTCTCAAGCTCATCTGGAGTTACCCGTCCGTCAGTGAGGGGCTGCAAACTAGAGGGGTTCAGGCTGAACTAGTCTGAAGTTAAACCCACTCCAGTGGAAATGCACAGGATTATCGCACTGGGTGGTAAGTACAACTTTAATTAGATTTGGGGGCTTTAGCCAGCAAGTACACCCCACAGAGCTAAGCACACAGGCACTGAGGCACACATTTGTCAAGGGAGTGCATGACAGGTGCACGAGACAGTCTGAGAACTGCGGCGCAGCCAAGGTCTAGCAGCTATCTCGGCTGCTATACAGAAGGACAAAGGACAGGGACTCACTCCTCTTCCCCACCCAATCTGAGCAGAATACACAGCACCTGAGCCAGGGTGGCAAGTCTAGAACAAAGAGCTCGTCCTCTCTCTCGCGCTTCACCAATCTCTCTCCTTCATGCACACCTGTGCAGATCATAGGCTCAAAGGAGTTAAGTCTCCAGGCCAAACAATGCATCAAAGTCAGAGATGAGAGAGCAGGAAAGAGGGAATCCAAAGAGCATGTAGAGGTTCGAAGTTTTTAAACACCAGTAAGGACAATGAATAAGGAGTACTAGCTAGTTTCTTGCACAGGCCTCCTGAATTTCCTTCAAGGGGTACAGGGCCCTCTGGTGGCAGGAGGTATAACATACCTCCTGTGTTACATAGAGACCTAATTGTGACTCTTTTTGATTTTGCTTATTAGAAACAAGATTCCCAAAGTAAAAACAAAAGCTTGCTTTCACCAGAGCCTACTGAAAGTGCCTGCAACATTGTGAGTACTCGATAAACATGTGTTGAAGAAACAAAGGAACTGTAATTCACATCACATGCGGAGTCAACTGACACAAGGTCACTGCAATCACGGGCAATTAGAACAAACACACAGGCCAGACTGACCCTCACGGCCCCATTCCTTGTGTCTGCACATGATCGGACCTGGCGCATTCATTTGTCTCCGGTCCAAGCTGCGTTTGCAGCAAAGGTATTGTCTCCCCCAAGAGATGCTGAAGAACGGGCACAATGAAACTGGCATAAAGGTTTTTGGCAAGAGCAAAGGATGGTTTAATCATATCCAAAAGAGAACAGGTTGGCTTATCATTAGGATTCGGGGAGTGCCACAGAAACCAGACCGCCTGCCTTGGGACCTCCGTGCAGACTTTAAATCAGGGCCCATCTGTAAATCAGGCTGCAGTATTTCCAACTACTCTGAAGCGCTTGTCCAAGGAAAGAGAACGGGAACCAGCTAGACAGAGTCCCAGGGACTGAAAACTTTAATGCTCACAAGCCCACTAGCGTGGAGGGCATTGATCAGGTCCGTGCAGAACTGCCCAAGCTGAATGGGGCATTGTTGAACACTCGGTGCCGCTCAGTCCTCTTGATAAAAACCACCACAGGCGATTCTTCCTCAGGCCTCAGGGCCAGCAAAAGCTGCCTTTCATCTTAAAGTGTTCATCTTACAGACATTGGAGACCTTAGAACTGAATTTCCCTTTTTACTCTCGCTGCCAGGAGCCACCAGCTGAATTTTAAGCCCTTTCCAGGACTGCAAAAGATTTTTACAATCACTCTGTGATTCCATTTTATTAGCCACCCTTGTTTCCCTTGACCCTACGATTTTATCATTATTTTACATTCCATTTAATCTTACCACTTTTTATAAACCTCCTCAAATGTTTCTGAAACACAAAGAGGAACAGAGTACAATTTTTAAAGCTTCAAATACAGGATTTTTCAAGTTGTTTTCCTGAGAACATATTGTTGAAAAGCTGAAAATATAAAAAAATCTTCCTTTCTGCCAAAAAGCAGAGTACTCTTAACATAACTACTGCTGGTTTGCACAGCCACAACACGGTGTCTTTGGCAAAGTCCTAGAGTTGGAATCCACAGACGTGGGTCCATATACTCTCTTCCTAGGATAACCAGGTCACATGGTTGGGCCATTTAAATTGGGAGACTCAGAGCACTTGTAAAATAGGAAGAATATTCTCCATGTCCAAACAAAGGGCTGTGGGACACGCTTGAAAAATGTGCAGTCTCTTTCCAAACTGTAAGGTGTGGTCCGCAGATGGTACAGGGTGACAACTGCTTTATTTCCATCTCTCCCAACCACAGTTTTCATTGCCCAAGAAAGAGGGCACTGAGCACTCAGCTGACTGTGGGTGGAGAACGAGGTCTGTGCTGTGGGTGTTTTTCTTACCCGTGCTTTCCCTGCCTGTGGCATGCAGCAAAGTTCAAATAAGCATGACAGACCCAGACTGGTCGTCTGGGAGTCCTCACATCGAAGCTTTAACCGATCCAGGCCCAGCCAGGAAGCCCCCTCAGAGCACCCTACGGCTGAGGAACAGGCTCCTCTCTTCCCCCTGGCCTCAGAGCCTGGCTCACGTGTCAGAGAAAGGCCTCGGCTTATCTTCTCGTCGCCCAGCCCGGCCCACCAGTCTGTCCTCCCGACATGCTGCGAACTGCTCTTCTCCACTGTAAATCCGACCCTGTCAATCCTCCGCTCGATTCCCACGCCACAGACACCTAACGGCTTAGAAGTCAAGTCCAAAGTGCATCCCAGACCTTCCAAGGCCACGCCCGCAGCAGCCCCTGTCTTTCATTACAACACCCAACTCTTCTCCACACAGCATCTTCCAGCTCTGAGCCTTCCCATTCCCTACAACCCTGTGTCTCGGCTCTGGCTATCTGTTATCCTTCAACTCAAACTTCAGAACCAGTTTCACAGTCGCTGTCCTCGGAAGCCCTCTGCCCCGCGAGCCAGTTCCACTCCCTGAGCTCCCGTGGAAGTGCTTCCACCTCCGCCAGGGAAGCGTGCCCAGTCCCAGCAGAGGGTCTGCACAAAGCGCTCAGCGTCGCTGAAGGTGTGAATGATTCTTTTTCTTTTCCAGGGTGAGGGAAGCCCTGTGAAGAGTGGGTTTTGTCTGTTTGCTTCGATCCAAAGCAACCTCAACAGCAGCTGGTGAGTGGGAGGCACGCTGGTTAATTAAAGAGCTGATCTGATATGCAAGGCTCCACCTGGGCTTCATCCTAGCACCATGAAGCAAAAGCACGGCCCCAGCACACCTCCTCAGGCTCTGGACTCCCACAGTCTGGTGTACAGTATTCTCACAAGATGGACACAGCCAAATTCACAGACTGACTAGAAACTGAAATGCCACTGGGTTGCAACATACATGTACAAAGTAGGAAACTACCCAAATCTTTCGGAAACTAGTATGTGACCTCAGGCAGACCAGACGAGTTACTCAGAAGCTCCGAGTTCCAGGCCCACTCCCCGGAGGTGAGAAATTAGAAGCACAGCTGCTGTTTTGCTCTGGCCAGGGTCCCCTGCTTCCTCTGGGCACCTGCACATGCCCCTCCACGCACGGGACTCTCAGGTGGCACCAGTAATGGCGCACACGTTCTCAGGCACACACCCTCCTGCCAGAGCGGACAGCACTCAGGGCATCCCTGTCCAGCACCCTGACAGGACACAGGAGGGCAGTGGAGTGTGCGTCCTCCTCCCTGTTCTGCAGCCACCTGGGAAGATGTGATCCCAGCAGGACAATCAGGGGGTCCAGCCATTGGAACTGGAGTTCTGATGTTAGAAAAGGCAGCCAGCTCTCGGGGAGACGCCATCAGTCCCTCACGTGACACACAGCAATGAATTCCCCTTTGCCAGAATTAGTGCGGGAGGGTCTCTGCTACTCAGAACACAGTCCCACCCACAGGACACACTGCCAATTCCTCCCTCTCACTGTCGCAGTCCCCTCCACTCCTTGCCAAGTCTTTAACCTCCTTATGAAGATGCGAGTATGTTAGGCAAGGATACATCTTTCTATCAACAGCAGCCCACAATTCTTTTAGAAGTGCCAGGGTTTATATGACTGCATGAATTACAAAACCAACAAACAGTGCCTGACAACAGACAGACACGTAAGTAAAGCACAGCGTATCTACTTGATGTAAAGTCACATACAGATTTCCAATGCTTATCAAGAGCAAAGTTATAAGGTAAAAAGAGCTGCATCCTGTACACAAATGTGTAATTATATGCCTCATCCCCACCATCCGAATTTTACTATACAAATATTCTTCTGAAGGCAGTGGAAGAAGGATGCATTCTGAACTAAGAAAACTGTTATCCCACATGAGAGATGGGATAATCGTAAACACTGCAACTCTTATCCAAGGGTCTGCCAGCCAGGTTTACACCTCATCTGTGAAGGCACACACAGCTCGCCCTCCTCCTCCTGCACAGTCCCCCTCACAGAAGGTTCTGTATCATATGAAAAATAGCCTCAGGTGTGGCAGAATATGGCAATGAGGGTAAACTACTAACTCCACTGGCCTTAGGACCTTCAGGAGACTGGTGAGCACACTGTGTGTGTCTGGCTGGGTCACAGAGCTACGCTCTTTAGGGCTATCATTGGTTTCTTTCTTCCACTTCCTGTCCGCCATCAACTGAGCATCTCTGCTCTACCTGGAAGCCAGCCAGTCATGGACTGAGTCTTCCCAAACTAGGAGTCAAATGAAATCTCTGCTCCTTTAAGTTGTGGGTGTCGGTACTGGATCTCAGTGACAAGGAAGCTGACTAATACAAAGTGCTCTATGTTTTGTCATGTGTAACATTTTGTCTCCCTTAGAAAAGGGAAACTTTCAGAAACTGTGCCTGGCATTTCCATCAGCATATAAAATAGACATATCTAGTGTTCCATAACTTTGGATTAACATGGGAAAGGGATATTCTAATAGCCTGATAAAATAGTTTACTTCAATACTGCTGATGGCAACCTCATGAGTAATAATCTGGGGAAATAATTAACAAATATATAACATCTGCCCTACACTACCTAGTAATCTCATCCTGAGAATCTATCATAAGGATTTCAAGAGCAAATTCCTTTCTGCCTGAAGATATTCCTTCTGGAATCATTTAAGCCGTCAAATTCTCTGCCCAACAAAGAAGACAGTATTGAGTAATCATGTGAAACCTATCAGCATTTAAAGACTATTCTGGGCCTACACGAAAGATGCCCATGCCAGGGTAGGAGAACAGAGAACAGCGCTTAGCCTCTGACTGGACGGAGAGCCCACAGGCACCTGGACAGTAACACTGGAAACTGAAAGAGTCATTGTTAGCGTGGTCTATTTACCTGGCGTTTTCTCATTTCTCTAAATTTCTATTACTGGTCTCTTCACGTTCGTTTAATATGGTTTTGTTTTGTTTTGTTTTTTTGAGACAGGATCTCACTTTGTAGTTCAGGCTGGCCCTAAGCTCAGCCTCAAACTCACATCACAGCAACCCTCCTTCCTGCCTCTGCCTCCCGAGTGCTGGGATTACAGGTGTGAGCCACCAAGCCCGGCACTGTGATATGTGGTACTGGTTGCTGCTGGGTGTGAGTCTCTATGCCCAGTATTGTATGTGGTTACCAGGGATCAAACCCGGGCCCTTGCGCTTGCAAGACAGGCGCTGGAACCACTGAGCTAAATCCCTGGCCCTCGTTTAACATGTTTTTAAAATACACAACCATTTGCATTTCATTTCTCTCTCAGCATTTTCAGTGGGATTTCATCCTGTGGCCCTGGCATCCTGGCCAGCAGCAGGCCTCAGAGAACAACCCCCACACCTGCATCTGCGGCTCCTCCCCTGAGTGTCCACTATGGACAGCCCGCCTGGGCTCAGAGCAAGTCATTCAATACCTGAGCACCAGTTACCGCCTGGACTCTGCCCACCTGACTGCGCCCAGGCTGTGTACCTTGATGTGACTCTTAGGAGGGATTAAACTAAAAGACACTGAGGACTTGAGTTTTCATATAATTGAATTTTAATAAGCCTACCAAATTTAGAGAGAATTTTTAAATGCTAATACCCAGTGCTGAATAGAGTAAAGTCTTTTAAAAAGATCACAGAGAGAAATCTGGCACAGTCTTCATTCCAGAACAATTTGAGTATATCTGCAAAACAGTTTTAAAGATATATCTACACTCTTTGACCCAGTTAATTATACTTCTATCAGAAATAATCAGTGGGTAAATACATATGCAGAATGTTTGCTCTGGAATTTGTTACAAGGCAAAAAAAGAATGTGAAATGAACCAGATGCTCTAAGTAAGGGCCCAGTTAAATGGCAGGTAAGTGATGAAATATTACACAGACATGAAAAAAAAAATCTCTGAAGAACACTCATGATACACAGCAACACACCAAAGAACGGACATGGAATTAAAATTAAAAAATGGGATGCAAGGTTGTGTCTTCAACTTGATACTGGGGCAGGGGGAGGAGCTAAAACCTCCAACAGTTAAAAGTGTTCACTTCTAGGTAAGGAGAGGATGACTAAAGGTCATCACACTTTCCGTTTTCTGTACTGAAGAGCTTCTCTCCCTGTAACAAGAACAACCACATCACCAGGTCAGAGGGGGCGGACCCGGCAACACTTACGTGAACAGTGTGGGCTCCTTTGCTCCCCTCACGATGGGCTTTCTCCAGGTCCCTCTCCAGTCTCTCCTTCTCCTGCTGCAGGCTACTCAGCTCCTGGGTGACCTTCTTAATGTTCCTCTGTAGTTTGTGGTTCTCTGAACTCTTGGTCAGGTTTTCTGCATGCAGCTCAGCCAAAAGGGCTTCCTTCTCTGTCAGAGCAGCCTCATAGTCCTCAGACCCCTAGCAGAGAAGGGAGGGGAGGAGAGCTGATTTTCACACCTCCATAAACAGGAACTCTGTGCTCCTTTCTCAGCTTGGGGGTGGATGTGTGTGGAGAGAATGATTAACACAGCATTTGAGATAAAAAGCACAAACAACACTACACTTTTGGACTAACACAGAATAATGTTTCTGGTATAACATGGATGTGAAAGAGGGAAGCCTATTTGTGTAAAAGAAGCACTCTAAACTCCAGAAAGAAAAGGCACAAAATGTGAACAATAACCGACTTTAACAGTGAGGGAGTATAGTTTTACCAGGTTATTTCTCTGTATTTTCAAATGTTCTAAGATAAGTAAGTATGTTACCTTTACAATGGTTTAAAAAACAAGTCATTTTAAAAAGCAGAAAATGAGCGACACTCTTTGAACAACGGTAAGCACTAGCCGCGTTCACATGTGTTCCGAGGGCCAGGTGGAAACAAAGGAACGGTCGGCATGGTAGTCCCAAGGTGGGAGGTTCAGCAAGGCCCAAGGGCTAAATGTTCTAACTCAGCTATAATGGATTAAAATGAGTTCCAAGTTATTGAGTAAGATTTTTTAATGAGGGTATTTGGGGCTGGCAAGCTTCTTATACACGGCTACTCTTCATCTTCTTTCTCTCAGAACTGGCCCAGCACATAGAACTCAGAAAATACACT
>PVIR01003547.1:11905-74222 GCA_004026965.1 Petromus typicus
CCCCGGTAACCACATAACAATACTGGGTGTGGAGACCCACACCCAGCAGCAACCAGTACCACATACCACAGTGCCGGGCGTGGTGGCTCACGCCTGTAATCCCAGCACTCGGGAGGCAGAGGCAGGAGGATTGTGATGTGAGTTTGAGGCTGAGCTCAGGGCCAGCCTGAACCGCAAGGCGAGACCCTGTCTCAAAAAACCTAAAAAAAAAAAAAAAAAAAAAAAAGAAAATACACTGGGAGGAATGTCACCACTATGGGAAGATTATCTCTATCGAGTCGATATGCACAGTATAAACATGCTCACATTCATCCCAGTAATTTCGTTTCTAGATTCAGCCTCAGAAGAATCCAAAGCGTTGGTGTGGGGATTTATATACAAAGTCAATCATCTTAGAATTACTTATGATAGTGAATAAGAAACAATCTAAATATGTAGTCATATGAAACTAGGTAAAGAAAACATACAATAAAACTGTATTTACAAAGAACCAATAATGTGTGAACATCTCTGCATCTGCATTGTTATAAGAAAAAAAGACCAACTTGTAAATGATCTTTAAAAAAAAATCTTTCCTTTGAAAAAAGTCTAAAAGGACTAGAAAGTTTAGAAGGAACATAAAATGTCAGTATTTGTTGAATGGTTTCTAAATTTTCCATTTTTTTCCTTCTAATTTTTTGGGGGAAAAAATGTTGAAGCAGAGAAAAATACACTTATAAATTTGTTTCAACTAGACTGAGGGTCAAGATCAAGAATTCAAAAGCAACTGATACTTCAGTTGTCAACAACATGACTCAGATTGGAACAGAGATCCCAGACTCTTGGTCTTTCCAGAAAATCATGTCAACCACCATCATTAGCTAACTTTAGCTGTTCAGATTGCCAACCCAGTTGATCAGTCAGTTGGGGGAATGAGAAGCCCTGCTGTTCTGGGCTAAACCCTGACATAGACAGCCTCGGGGTCCCCAAATGCTATGAATGACACTGCGACATGAAATGAGAATGAATACTGCTAAAATTCCCATGTGAGTTTATGAAAGCTTCTATCACTTCTCTTGAAATCAAAATAAATAAAAAGAGGTAGGAAGCCTAGTTACAAGTCAAGTATTTTTTTAAAATGTCTGTGAAAATGCTTAAATAAACTCAAGAAGTTAAAGACTAGAAAATCCTCATCTTGAGGAATATTTACATTTTTATTAAGCATTGACTTTATAAAAGGAGCTGAATCAACATAAGCACATTTCCATACACGATTTCTCTATTTCTCGCACCAATTATGAAAGTACCCATGATTGTACCCATTCAGGCAACTGAGGCTTCAGAACTGTTATCGGACCACAGGTGAAAAACCTGGGATTCAAATGACAGGGGCTGTGTCCTTCCCACAGCAGCCCTGGTTACCCTGGCAATCTCAACACAGACTAGAAAGAATAAAACAAGGAAACAACGAGAGTGGGAAGGACCACAGGCAGGAACATCAGTTAGCTCACTGGACATCAGCAGCAGCAGTTAGGCACAAGTGACAGAAGTGCTTCAGGACTGTCACATAAACGACAAGGACAAAGCCTCTTTTTAAAAATCCAAGCTAAGGGGGCATGGTGAAACATGCCTATCCTTATAGGATGAGGGGACTGGGTACATCATGAGTTCAAGTCCAGTCTGGACTACCTAGCAAGACCTTACCCTCTAAAAAAAAAATGACCTCAAAAAAATTCAAATGCATAGACTGTTTTAATAAAAAAAAAAAAAGGTATTTTCAATATAAAATTTTCCTAAAAGACTCTTTGAAAAACTATTCTGGAGGGCTTTTTCCCTTTTTCTTAATAATAACTGAGTGGTAAATATTTAGCCAATTAGATATGATAAGAAACTGAAGGCCAAATACAATATTAAATAAACCATTCTTCCTTACTGTCTAGGAACATGATGAATTTAATACAGACAGAATTAGCCATGGGTTCAAGACCAGTTTTAACTGTGTGACTTGGGAGAAGATGTTCAAGAACTGGGTAAGAATATACAGAAAGAAATCTACTATGGGTGAATCAACAATTATCTTAATAAAAATAAGGAAGATGGAACATAACTCTATACACTGCAATAGCAAGAATGTTAGGTAAAGAAAAGCTTATAGAACAGTTCATAAACCTCAAATGAAGCAGCCGGTATAAATGTACCATGCAACCTGACTCACACAATCCCATTAACAAAGCGAACAGAGACTCTGCAGACAGACTTGAATCTGTGTCCTGACGCAAACTCTCTGAAGTTCACAAAGTCAGTGAGGTAAAGACTTAACATGTGTTCTCTGAACACCCAACCTGAGGAGTGGGTTACCACACCTCCGATCTCTTCGGGCTGCGAGACAAGGAACCCTGCCAAATCCTTAAAGTCTTTTGACTGGAACTAAGGTTATTAATAAATGTACGTATGTAATAAATCTGGGTAAAATTTAAATTTATAAGACTGCTTTCTTTCCTTCAAGGCCCAACATAATAAGTAAAATATCACAATGCTTCCAAGGATGTCTGGTCCCTGGCTATCAATTACCAACGTACATATTCTTTTCTTAAGAAATGGAAAAATGGTTTTGCTAAGAATTCAGCTTTTAAAACCTGATTATTTCCTAGGCAAGGAAAAAGAAAAAGCCCCAGTGTATAATGTAATCACAGCTCCATTTCATCAGCCACTGTCAAAACAGTGAGAGAGGGCAAGTCTGAGATCCCCAACACAGGTTTCTCTCTGCTCCTAGCATACCATGATTCAAGCCAAATTACTTCAATTATTCTTAGTGTGAACCAAAGCTCTGCAAAAGATAAGGGTTGGGATACGAATCGTCGGATCAAATAGTCTTAAATTAGATTTAATTTCTAACTTCTCTTTACAACCAAAAGCAATATCGGTGCAGGAGGTGGGAGGGGAGCTTTGGGCCGTATGAACTTACTGTGATGATGGAACTTTATCGATTCATTAAATTATTGGGAATAGGCATAAACTGTGTGGAGAAACTTGAAACTTGAGAATAAAATGTTAAAATAATCAAAAGCACAAACTGACATTGGGAAGACAGAGGGAAGGCCAAGTGGATGACGAGCTGGAGTCGTTAAGGTAAAATAAGAGGGTAGAAAAAAAGGCAGGTCAAAAACATCAAGGCCTGAAACCAAATCCTGGGAGGAAGCAGATAGGACAGAAGCAATGAGGTGAGGGGCCGGGGAGTTAGCTCAGTGGTTCTGGTGCCTGTCTTGCAAGCGCAAGGGCCTGAGTTCGATTCCCCGGTAACCAATACAATACTGGGTGTGGAGACTCACGCCCAGCAGCAACCAGTACCACATACCACAGTGCCGGGCAGGGTGGCTCACGCCTGTAATCCCAGCACTCGGGAGGCAGAGGCAGGAGGATTGCTATGAAGTGATTTTGAGGCTGAGCTCGGGGCCAGCCTGAACCACAAAGTGAGACCCTGTCTCAAAAAAAAAGAAGCAATGAGGTGAGGGGAAGGCTGGGATGACTGGCTGTGGCCTGTGGCCTGAGAGGGCTCTGGGCTCAAATCCTAGCTCCATCACAGTTTGGGGATCCTGGCCAGTTCCTGAACCTCTCAACCCGGATTTCTTCAGCAGTAAACAAGGACATGAACGGGGCCTACTCCATAGTGGCTTTGTACAGACAACTGGGATAATCTATGGAGAAGCTCCTAGCAGGGCTTGCACAGAGCACATGCTCAATAAATGCCTGCTATTATTCTCAACTGCTGTACTTAAATCCTGGCCCTGCCACTTGTTAGTGGTGTGACAGTAAGTAAGCTGCACACCCTTGCTGACCTCCAAAATCCTCACAAACAAAAGAGGGGCGATAATTAACCTTTCTGTTGGGCTGGGAGATTAAATGAGATAATCCACATAAGCTACACAACCTAATCCTTGGCACAAGGAGAACTCCGAACTCCATCTACAGGGTTAGTTGTCATCATCATTATCTTGAGGACAGGGCTCGAGACCTCCCAATGCTGAGGAAGAATGTCCCTTTAATTGGAGCTAATTCCATCAGTAAAGACCACCCACATTCTCCCTCTTGAAAGCATCCAGATTCTCCTCAGCTGCTAACTCCTGATTTCACCAGGAGTAAGGATCAAAGAGCTAAAGACAGGTGGGGATGCAGCTCAGAGATGGGGCAGCTAGAGCTCGCCTAGTACGTGTGAGGATGGAGATTCAGGCGTGACAGAGAGACAGACACAGAAACAGGGACAGAGACAGAGAAGATGACCCAAGGGGAACACTTACACGGAATTTGGGGGGCTCTGTGTTCTGGGGAGCCTCTCTGGCTTTCGCCAAGGCAGTGCTGAGCTCTTCAATCTCAGAGTGAAGTTCTTCAACCTGAGGAAAATAAAGAATGGCAGCCATATGTACACCTGTGCTTTTCTCTCATTGCCAAATGCTTTTCCTACTCAACTACACAATGCTTACAGTCAATGCCTTTGGACAGAGAAGACCACAATGTCATTGCTGGGCGACTTAACCTCTCTACACTCAATTTTCTCAGCTTTTGCTACAGTTTGGATATGGTGTGAGAACATGTCCCTACAGTCCATTTGTTGGAAACTTGGTCCTTAGTGCGACACTAGGAGGCGGGATTTTTAAGAGATGAAGCTTAGCCGGAAGCCCTTCATCAACTGGCAGCATGCTCAGTGAGGGGAAATGGGAACCCAGGCTTTCTGACTTCCTGTTTAGTTTGATGTGAACCTCACATCACACTGATTAAACCTACTGCCTGTCAAACACACCTATCAATCCACCATTACGCCCTCACCAGAAGCTGAACACTTGGGGCTGCACAATCCTGGATTTTTAGCTCCCCAACTATAAACTACATCAACTTCTTTTATTTATAAAGTTATCCTGCCTCTGGTATTTAATTAGAGTAATGAAAAATTGACTTGTACTACTGTAAGATGAGGCTACTACTACTACTTGCCTAATTGTAGATTTATTAGTTAAATGAAGTAATATATACTAATGCCAAAATAATGTCTGGCTCATATGTTACTATTATTATTGACCCTGTAGATGACACACCCAACAACCTAAGGCGGCTGGTCCCAGAGCTCCTTATGTTCTAATGACCTCTTCAGTCACCCATGAACTGTCGTGCCCACACCCTGGACCTTGATAGCACCCAGATAGCACCCACCACTGGCATCGGGACATACTGAAGATCTCCAACTTCAGCAAGGCCCTAACCTCCCGACGTGGGATGTAAACTATCACATCTATCATCTGAAGTCTCACTGCCACTTACTCAAATGCTTACACTCCCTTATTTTCTTCAGCACCAGTTTGCTGTTTAGTTTCCTTCTTTCCCCACTGTGTCTTCTATCCTATCCCGACACTTTCGTGCCTCATCCTCAGCCTCCTCTCCCACTCTAACTCCGTGGATCCAGTGCTCAGAACTTTAGCTCCCACACAAGAGGCAGTGATTCCCAGAACAACCTCTTCCAGCTGAGCTCTCTAGACTAAACGTGCAGCCTCCGCTCCTGGAGCATTCAATTCACAGGCTCCTCAAATCAGTGCTTTCTCAGCAGATCCACCGCTCGCCACGGCCGCCCTCCTGCACTCACACTCTGTTCTCTGTGCTCTGAACTAAGCGGGAGGCACCTGCACCCCTCATCTGCACCATGTAAGCCAGACACCCAGTCACCACTGGCCAGGCCCTCTCCGCAGCACTACACCCGGCCAGCAGATTGCCCAGCTGTTTCTAATTACTTCTAGTTGCAGTTCTTGAACACAGCCCTCTCCTTCCACCCACTCGCCACAACACTGCCCTGCTTGGTTTTCTCGGCTCCCACCTGGGCTTCCGGCCTCTGCCTCCACTGGCTCCCTCCTGCAAACCACTCTCTGAACACAGCCAGAGACCCTCCTGAAGTGCTAGCATGATCCTACCTGTCCTGCTTTGTGGCATGGCCCCAAGCAGCTAAGCAGATTGACCCCACCACGGGCTGTCCCCTCGCACCAGTCCAGCCTCTCCTCTCATCTCACTGGTACTCCGGCAACACTAGCCCGTCCGTGGTGACACACAACGACACGTCAGGCTCTTTCCTGGCCAGTGTCCTCTTCCTCTCCAAAATGCCCCATCCCTGCCTCCCTCCTAAGGAATACCCATCAAGACTCAGCTCGGACATCTTCTACCCCCTGCTCCCCACGTCACTTCTAATTTGAATCAGGGTCCTGCACGTCCTCAACCACAATGGCTCTCACCCTTACTCCAGACCAGGGAGCACCGTCACTGCCTTCTCTGTGTTGGGACCCGACAGCTACAGAGCACCACAGACCATGGTACTAACTCATGACAAGTCAACAGCCATCAGCCGCTGCCTTGGATCCCAAAGGCAACAGCCAAGAGGCTCTCTGGCTGCCTCACAGTCCCAGCCACACCTCCCCCACTCCTTCAGCACAGGTCTGCGTTACCCTTCGAAAGACCAGATCTCCGCTGTTCAGGGAGAGAGCCACCAGCCACACGATATGGGGTGAGTGTGAATTAGGAAGCACGTGGACGTCAAACCTTCTACTACTAAAAAAAAATATATATATACTACTTTATTGTTACTTTTACTTTACTGATTACATGTTGAAATGATAATGTCTAAGAGGTATATATTATTAAAATTAATTTTACTTGGTTTATCCCCCCCTTTTTTGGTACCATGGATCAAACTCAGGACCTTGCGCTTGCCAGGTAGGCACCACAACCACTGAACTACATCTCTGGCCCTTTACTTCAATTTTATTTTTGTTGCTATTGTTGTTTTGGGGTTTTTTTTTTTTAATTGATTTTATTGGTACATTTTATAAATACACTATGATCACAATTGACATTGAGAATTTGTACCAGTACATGACACAACTTAATTCCCATTTTTTTCCATTTCCCTACCCATCCTACAACACCCCCCACCTTTATTTAGTTTTTAATACTTCATTTATTTGGTTACTAGAAAATTTTAAATTATATGATTAACTTATAATTTGAATTAGATACTCAAAAAGGATTTCCAGTAGACTAAAGGTCCTTCCCCCACTTTCTATAGTATCTTTGTTCTCTTATGAGCTTTTTATCTAAAGCTACAAATTCATGGTAGGACAGGCCAGTCACAGAAACTAATAAAGAAAAATCTCACTTCAAGTGTATCGCACATACCTCTTTTTCCTTTGATTTTAATGCCATGGTTAGGCCCTGAATGGCTTTATCCCTCTTTAAACTATTTTTCTTCTCTGTAGCGATTTCTCTTTCCTTTTCTCTCAGGTCCTCCTGAAGTGCCTAAATTAGATTAGAAAAAGATTCACTAAGTTGATGCGTTCCAACCAAAATGCACTGTAAATATATCTTTAGAAGCACACTCAGATGCACTTATTCTATCTCACTCCTGTCAACCTGTGATTAATGTTTCCAAGTTGAGCTGAACGAGGTGGCATCAGCTCCGAGTTACTGTGCTCCTGCTCACGGCAACAGGGCTGGGTGAAGGAAAGGGAATCAGATCACTGGCGGCAATGACAGCTACTCCTACAGGAAGGGCTCCTATGCCATCTAAAATTTGAATACAGTCACATCAGAGCCTTTGAATCTGCACTAGGTTATTTGGGGGGGACATAACAGATCATTAATTTCATTCCTTAATACTACAAAAGCTAGCAGAGAATTTGGTTTGATGGAGACTGAACTTTACATTTATCGTCTGAGTTCATTTCTAAAGATAATCACTGCTGCCTCCCTCCCGGGCTGTTGTGAGGATAGAACAAGATAATGGCTATGAGAGCGCTCTCTAGGCTGGCAGGCTCTGCACAAATGCCGCTGCTGTGAGGGAGGCCGGGGGGCACCAGCCTGGAATCACAGTGGCACTTCTGAACCTTGGTACCCCTCTTCCTAGCCACATGCTCTTGGGCCAATAACTTCACCTTTCTGAGCCTCAGGCCCCACATCTAAAAAATGAGAATGCTTACTTCTAGTCATACCAAGGTTGGGAAACTTCCTCTAAGAGGCCGTGAGTTTGACTAGCACACAGGAGCATTCAATAAAGGGCAGCTACTACCACACAGAACTGTCTTCTGCTCTCAGAATAAAATAAGAGACAAGAAAAGGATAAGTCTGTACTACATTTTAAAATTTATCAATGTACCTGGATCTTCTCTTCAAGCTGTCTTCTCTCCTTCTGATGTGCCATCTGTGCAGCCTAAGAGAAGCAAGGGATGGCACCCACAATCCAATAGTTTCCCCAGAGCAATTAGTTCGAAAATTTCCTCCCCTCACTTCCCCCACTGCTATGAACTCATGAAGACAAGCCCTCTCCTTCTCTCTGTCCCACCCAAAGTCTGACTTGAGTGAAGAACAATG
This sequence comes from Petromus typicus, assembly GCA_004026965.1. Classification (NCBI taxonomy): domain Eukaryota; kingdom Metazoa; phylum Chordata; class Mammalia; order Rodentia; family Petromuridae; genus Petromus; species Petromus typicus. The sequence continues at coordinate 20,282 of PVIR01003547.1, forward strand.
TGAGAACAAGCAACCCACCCTGCTGATCAGGAGCCCCTCCCCCACAATAAACCACAATGCTGCAGAATGCACAGAAAGGGCCCATGAGAGGGCAGGCTCAGGAAAGGAGACACAGGCTCAAAAGGAAGAACAGCCAGCTGGAGATTCAGCTCAGTGGTTCTGATCTTGCAAGCTCAAGGACCCAGGTTCGATCCCCGGTAACCACACACAATACTGGGCGTGGAGACTCAAACCCACCAGCAATCAGCACCACATACCACAGTGCCGGGCGTGGTGGCTCACGCCTGTAATCCCAGCACTCAGGAGACAGAGGCAGGAGGATTGCTGTGATGTGAGTTTAAGGCTGAGCTCAGGGTCAGCCTGAACTACAAAGCGAGACCCTGTCTCAAAAAACCTAAAAAAAAAAAAAGGAGGAACGGATGACAACAGCTGAGTCCAGAGAAAGACTAACTGGCCTCCTCCACAAGGAAATCCGGACCTCTCCTGAGCACCCAGAACAGCATCACCCTGAGGGAGCACATGTCAGACCGTCGTGGTCTGACAACAGAGCTGCCTACACCTCCCCAACCTTCCACCCTCCCCCAGAGCCTGCCGTGGGGGCCACCAGGGCTGGGAGACTGGCACACCTGGAAAAACAGAATTGCTCCTCTGAGCCTAATTCTAAGCTCCACCAGCTGTGTACTCTGCCTCTCCAGGTAGCTGGAGGAGGAATGATTCACAGAACCTCGGCTGCTACTGGGCCAGTATGCGTAGTTCCCTTCTCTCGTTGCTTCTGAAGCTTCCAACCGAAGTTGGCCTCCAGCCAGCCCCAACCACAAAGGCAAGACACGTACAATGCAGCACAATCTTATCCCAAGAAAGTGCAAAGGCTGAAAATAAAGTCCCAGGCAGCAACACATTCACAGAGCATGGAACAGAGGTGAGCAAGTGCAGGGCTGTTTTGTCACCAACTCTTCACCAGAACGTGAGGAGGGGGACACGCTGGGGTCACTGACAGATGTGACTTCTGCCGATCCCTGGCCAACAAAGAACTTGTATTTGGAAGCCAGCTGTGTGCAGACTGCAGCCTGAACGGAGTCTGATCTGCCACGGCCCATCATGCCCCACCGCCTCACCTCAGCGTCTCGCTCCTCTTCTTCCCTCTGAGCAGCGAGAAGTCCTCGGAGCTCTCCAGATGACACATTCGCATCAGCAGACGCCATCTGAGATTTCTGCTCTTCAAGGCACTGAATTAAAGCTTCTTTGCTCTTCAAAGACAGCCTCAACTCTTCAATCAGCCTAAAAGAGAACAAAATTTAAATATTAATTCTAAGCTGTTCTCTCAGCTCAGTGGAGCAGGAGGAGGTAGCGAATGGGACCAGATTTCTTCAAAGTACACATGTCCCGTGACTGAACATAAACAGAATCACATTTTGCAGGTCACAGACAGAAGGCCAGGAAGCATCTGCATGTCAATAGGTCCCTTCACCTCCAGCCTGGCCTCTGCTGACCCAAATCTGGGCTGCCCCACCTGCCCCCACCATCAGCAATGGAGAACTCAGACATTTTTCCCCAAGAAATCCTCTCTCTAAAAGAAATTTGCTACTGATACCTAAACAAACGATCCACTGAGACTGCTTCTCGTGAGTGTGAGAAAAATCAAGGGTGCCTCTCCACAGCTTCTCAGGACAAAGCTTAAAAACGTACTACTTTCAAGTTAAAAGCCAAAGTTTGGGCAAGGCATTGAAGGCCCTGACTAGGGCTACACTGGACTCAGTCTCTTCTCCAAGAACATCACCACCACCTGGTAGCCTCACCCCGCCTCTCCCCAAAGACAGCCTGTTTGGTGCCTCCATCCCTTGGGTGTGCTGTGCCCATCAAACCCGCCCCACCTCCACCTGTTATCCATTCTGCCCAACTGAGGGGGCTGGGCGGCCTCCTCTGAAGGCAGCTCTGCCCAGAACACTTGGGAGAGCTGAGTGCATCCATCTCTAGGCCACAAAATTCCCCAAGTCAACTGCTCTTGACCACAGCGTTCAGCCTCCCTGTGCCTACATTTCCTCAGTTTAAAATGGGATAACTTGCTCGCATGAATTAGAGATAAGCTATTTTAGACAACCCTGCAAAGCTCTTGGCATATGGCAGAATTCAACAAATGACAGTCACTATAATTATTGCTTTTTTTAACATTCAACAATTAGCATTTTGTCAGCGGACCCTTTCTGAAGCCTTCCTGTAGCTAAACCTAGACACGACTCAGCACAGTGGAAAGAGCAGAGGCTCAGAATGCAGCAGCGCTACACTCAGACACGCCCAGAAGGTGGGAGCAGACATGGGCAACTGGGACACGGGACACTCAACGATGCTCTGGTGTCAGAATGCTGGGCAGCACCTGCTGCGATGCCCCCAATACCTACAGTGAGGCATAAGATTGCCCTCTAAGGGTTTGGCTCTGGAATCCTACCAGGATCAATTGGATAGACTAAAAGTTACCAAACTATATACTTAACATAGATGCTTTTTTTTTTTTTTGAGACAGGATCTTGCTTTTAGTTCAGGCTGGCCCTGAGCTCAGCCTTGAACTCACAGCAGTCCTCCTGCCTCTGCCTCCCAAGTGCTGGGATCACAGGTGTGAGCCACCACACCTGGCACTGTACCGTTTTGACTGCTGGTGGGCGTGAGTCTCCACACCCAGCATTGTTGTATGTGGTTATCAGGATCGAACCCTGGCCCTCCCACTTGTAAGACAGGTGCTGGAACAGTAGAGCTAAATCCCCAGTCCAAATAGAGATGCTTTGTATTGTGTGCAATTTACAACTCAGAAAATTTGATTTTTCTTTAGCTGCCACAAAGCAAGTTCTAGATAGGGAATGAAAAGACTGGGGCAGGCCTGGCAGGGGCTAAGGGCTCCTGAAGCACCAGCCCGTGGTCAGGAACAATGGCCTCCAGCCAGCAAGGTGCACCCAGCGCTGCTGCTTCTGCAAATCCAGTTCTTCCACATGAACTGGAAAGCAGACAGGTACATGAAATCTGATGTTTTAAATACTGCTATTAATTCAAACTTTAAAATACTGTGGAGACTGAAGAAATAATTCTGATGACCACACTCAACCACAAGGCTCCTCAACACGGCCTGTCTCAAAAATATGGAATAATATAGTTCAAAGGCCAGATTGCAGGAAATAAAGTAGCTGAAACACGGACCTTTGAAAAGTGTGGTAGGAGCCTCAAAAGACACTGCATCTGAGCACAGATGGGGCCTTACAACCCAAGTCTGCCCTGCCTAACAGTGCCCATTCTGTGGGCCGATCAGGCCCCTCTCACCAGGACAAAACCAAGCAGCCTGCTCCATTCTGTGCTGCCTTCTGACCTGGAGCAGCTTTGTGAGCAGGCAAGCTTTCAGGGAGGACACACACTGAGCCTCACCCCACACCAAGTTTCACCACAAGAGCATCACACCCTGAGCCGAAATCCAGCTGGCAAAGGACTGCTGTTGACTACGAATGTGGCTGGACAACTTTATCTCTGAGAAAGGCCATCTGTTCAGTGCCATCTGTGACTACAGGAAATCGCAGTCTTCAGCAGCATCCTGACCTGAACACCCACATCTACAGAGAGCTCTGTAGAAACACCTCCCAAGCCCTCCACCAAAAAGGACGAGAAGCCAGACTTCTACAGTACACACCCCTGGGGACAGCACCAGCTCTGTACCCTCACACATGCTGCGCCCTCCCTGTGGCCACACCCAGGACTTCTCTTCCGATGAGCCCCGAGCTCACCTGTGCCACAGCATCAATCAGGACGCTCTGTCATCTCTCCCACACGAGGAGCTCCCTGGAAGCAGGACTACGGCTACCTCTGCATTCACACAATGCCCAAGCCATGCTTGGCGCTGGTTAAGGCATCAATCTGTACTTGCCTCAGGCCAAGCCTTGGCCCATGAGCCACTCCTTGGCGCTACTCACAGAGCCCCGGGTGCTCCACGCTGACTGAAAGCACCCTCTTCCCATCCCTTCAGCCCAGACAGGTCCTCCTCCTTCCTTCTTCCCCTACACTCAGTGAGCTGCCCTCCCTTTCCTCAGTGGTTCAGGCCGGGACCTCAGAGAGAGTGTCTCTGCAGCCTCTCCTCAGCCCACATCCAGTCAGCCCATCATGGCCTCTCTGCCTGTCCTCCATTCCTAGCTCTGCCCCACGGGCCTGGCCACTACCACTGCCTGACTGGATGTCTATGTAGCTAAGACCAGTCTTTCACCCCGACCCCCACATCAACCCATCCCCCAGAGGTGACTAGAAAAATACCTTTAAATCTAAATCTGGTCCTGTCACACCCTAAGCCCCACCTCTAAATTTTCAGAGACTTCTAATGTGCCTTTGGAACAAAACTCAAATTCTTCCACAAGACCCCCTCGGCCGCCTTCCCTCCTCTCTTCCCACCTTCCTTCCAGAACACAACTCGGGCCCTGCACCACATCCTCCCTGCCTGCTGACATGGTCACACCACGTCCCCACTTGCCTATGGACTTTCACACCTACGGTTTCCTGGTTCTGGAATACCCTTCCTTTCCTTTCTCTGTCCAAGTAATCCCTTCTATCCTAATACAGTACTCCGCTCGACCCCTGCTTTTGATTTCTCTGGTTCAGTTATGCACAAAAGTAAGCAGACAGTCTTAAAGTCTAAAAATATTATGCAGAGAAGTAAAGAAACAAATAGTTTATATTCTTAAAATCCATGCCATCCTCATAGCATAATAAAACCTCACACTGCACAGCTCCATGCCCCTGAACACAAATCACCCCTCTGCCCAGCACATCCACAACGTACACACTGCCGACCCGAGTCACTCAGTGGTCACCAGTGATGTGATCACCTGTCCCACAATGCTTGTGTCTGGTAGGCTTCACGTAGTGGCCTAAAGCTACATCCCAGGGTCTTCGTCACCCCCTACTCCCTGTGATCACAGACACCACCCCATCGTCATCACAAGACAGTCCAAACAGCGCAATAAGAGATTCTGAGAGCGAGAGAGATCACTTTTGTTACAGAACATCATCATGATTATTCTACTTTACAATTGTTGTTAACCTCCTACTTTATAAACTTTATCAGAAGTGTCTATGGAAAAAAACAATATATATACAAGGTTCGGTACTATCGGGTCTCAGGCATCCACTGGGAGTCTTGCAATTCATCCCCCAGGATGGGATAGGTGGGGGCCAACTGTATTTCTCCAAACTGAATTTGATAAATACGCTGTTAACCCAGCATTTTCCCCTCTACCCTTATCTTTTGAGCCTGTCTCCACCCTTTCCACCTAAATAGATGGTAAGTGTAAATGTACAAGATGAAAGAGGACTATCACTGCTGTGTATGATACAAGATGCACAGGAAGTATTTGTTGAATAAAGGGCATAAATGGCCCAGTGGAACCAATGAATCACCACCCGCCTGCCATCTGTCAGGCCACTCCCGGGACCTTTCCAATTCGCTCTCTCCCAGGATTTCTCTGCAAACTCCCTCTGAGCTCCCCCTCTTCATCTCTTCCACAGGTTCAAGGAATTCGGACCTATCCTCTGACGGCTGCCCACACAGTCTATTGTGTCCCATTCCCTCGGCCCTCTGTGACTGGCTCACCTACCAGAAGCCAGTGTTTCCCCCAGAAGATGAGTCCACAGCTCTCTAGGGGGGTTCACTGCTGATCAGCTGGGACAGAGACAGCAGACTATAAAGCTGTCTGAGTGGAACTTTCAGTTTAGTGGCTCCTGACTCTACCGATGCTCACAAAGGTCCACACCCCGTGGGGAGGCTCCTAAAAGGCACCGTGCACTGGGGCCAAGAACAGGGTCTCACATGAGTAAATCAGGAGATACTCATTCACTCCACCGGAGGTCCATGGAGAACTCACTCACCTCCCTAGTCAGAAAACTTCCATTTTCCAGATCACAGCCAAGAAAAGGCTGCAATGCACCTAATGAATCCTTGCTCCTCTACAGACTCAAGGAAAGACCCTGAGATAAACAGGGGGATCATGGGCTTTCCCACAGGGTCTACTGCGGGTCTTCACAAATAATCTCAAAAGGGTGGCTACTCTGATTTCCCACACCATAAACAAAAACAAGTAGAAGACTCAAATCCCAACAAGCAGCACCAAGAGGGACAGCAAAGCAAAGAGCATTTGGGCCACAAGAATCCCAACAACATGATGGCAACACCACTTCAGAGGACACCAAGTGACCATGGACAGGAACCACGGCAGAATCTCTACAGTAATCCCCCACCTCTGGGACAACTGCCATCAATGTCCACACAAATCAGCCTTTTCAACAGAGAGGTCACCTTCGAGTCTCACCTTTAATTAACTCAAGCTTCCTCTTGGTGACTGCTGAAACAGGGCAAAAGTATCAAAACGCTAGATTCATGGAAAAAATAAAATGTCATCTTTATCCTAACAATCTGGGATCAAGATAAGGTTAACAAATTGGTCACAAGATATGGTTAGGATAAAGAAGTCCAAAGACCCAACTCTCCAACATGTCTCTGAACTAAATGCCCACATTTCATTCTGGATCATCAGAAGTTCTATATTTGGCCTACACCATTTGCTTTGGGTCCCTTGCACCATAGTAATTTGTGTCCCTGGCCAGCATTAAAGGGTGTCAGGAGGGCCTGGGAAGGTAGTTAAGTGGAGAGTACTTGCCTAGGATACACAAGGCTTGGGTTTAAGGCTAAGATCCTAAGTAAAAAAAAAAAAAAAAAAGATGCAATGGAAAACAAATCAGACAAAATTTACTACGTGGTCACTCATGTTCCCTTTGGTAAAAACCACAGAGAAGTTTCCCTCTGGCAGTGCCAAGTAAAACTGGGCTTCTCTTGATTTCTGGTTTGTTTTACCTCGTGAGTAAAGCAAATGTCATGCCCAAGACTGTTTTTCCTTTTTCCCTTCAGCTACCAGGAAGCTTACAGCCAAAACAACATAAAACTTCGCGTTGAGGTAGAACTTTTCATTATGCATTTCTATTTACTAATTCTGTTTCTGTCTTCACATGACCATCTTATTCCTTTCCACCCTGATTTCCCCCCTGGTTTTCTACCTTACTGTGCTGGCTATGTTCCAGCAAGTCACTCAAGGCTGTGGGAAACAGAGGAGGGAAGGAAAGAACAACCCTTCCCCCGTGCTGCCCGTAATGAGATGTTAGAGTTTCGCAGGGATCAGAGCCAGACCTGTCTTTCTCTTCCAGGACCAGAGCCATGTCCGAGCCGGCCGCGTGCATCTTCTTCATTTCTGAAAGCTTGCTTTCCAAGCTCAGCCGAAGAGCCTTCTCTGTTTCTGTCCCTGCAAAGGCCTTTTCCAGTTCTGCTTGGGCGGCTTTCACATCCTAGAGTTAAATTAAATGCATTTGATGCAATTTTTCAATACAATTGGGAACATTTTGAAAGGAAATTGGATTAAAATATAAATATTTATGACTTTTTCTCCAGCACATTTCCCCTCCCTGAATTATACCATACATGGGAAGAATCAGTAATAAATACATTTGCCAGCCATTTTTCTCTCTTGTATCCTGAAGAGTAATAGGCATTTCCAAAGGAAAAGACTCAACTCTACAAAAACTGTACTTTTGGTTTTGAAAAATCAGATCAATATTTACGGCTTCAAGAGAACAAGGAGAAAATGCCCCTCTCAATACTGAACATACATAAATTCCAAAGAGTCACCTTAATCTCCATATGAATTCATCCCACACCCGCCGCACCCCTCGCTATTTCTTTTTAAGATAATGACTACACAATTCTAAAGTGCATTTTCCATATCTCCAAGGAGATTGAGGTGGTGAAAAACTTTTCTTGAGAGCTCAACCATCAAGAAAATTACCTAAACCACACCAGCAGTGCCCACATTCAGGGAAAAGAATTCTCCTTCGAAAGGGACCCGGGAGCTGATCTGAGTCTCCAAGACTCACGCCCACTGCCTCTGACTGCATCACAGAGATGAAATCAAGGAAACTGGGCTCCAACCTCGGTCCTTGTACTTAGCTATGACATCTGTAAAACAGGGAAACCACTTCCCCAACAAAGAGCATCATGGCCACCTTCTCCCTGCCTTTCCCTGTACAGGGCCTGCCCAGCACCATCTACCCTGAAGCTTTTCTGTCAGTCTTACTGAAAGCAGGGAAAACACACTCTCGTACTCTTAAAGATGGCAAAGGACACAGCCTGTTATTTATGGAGAGCTACTCAACACCAGCTTCTGAGCAAGAAGCTTTATTTGTATCGGATTCGACCCTCACCCAACCCCAGGGCACAATTCACTGAGGTAGCACAGCAGTGACCTGCGTGTTGGCAGCCAGACACCCTGGCCCTTACTGCCCACAGGACCTGTAGCAAGTGACTTAGCCATTTTGTGCCTGCTCCATCCTCTGATTTTTTTTTTTTTTAACGATAGCAAAGTTTCATTAAAGGCAGGAAAAGAAATAGGCTCTGCAGAGTGAGTTTGGGCCAAGTAAAAGTAGAAAAAGGAGCGCACTGTGGCGTGAGGGCAGCCACCATGCAACAGGGAACACAGTGGCTCAGCAACTGTTCAAAAACAAGAGAAAAATGGAAGGGAGATGAGTTTTCCTGCATCACTTGACTGAAGGGTTGATTAAGTCAGAACATACAAAGGCCCTGTAGGCGCCTTCCCCAGTCTGAGCCCCCGCCAACTGGTCAGAACAACTCCGACTGAGAGCAGGTGCCCTCAACTCACTGACAGGAGGAAGCAGAGGCCCAGGGAAGGCACAGGCCTCGTACCAGAGACAGGGCACAGACCAAGTACCCAGGGCACCAGGAAGCACTTCCTGACAAAATCAGCTGAATGAATCGACAGGCTCTATCTGTTAAAAGCATCACAATGAACTAAACTCCAGAAATCCCTGCTCTTGGTTATAGTTCTGTCACTTATGACTTAGACTGCTTCAGCCTCAGCTTCAACTCTGAGCCTCAGTTTCCTCAACTGTACCTTGATCCTAACATCTAAACGCTCCCTGGGAAGGACACAAAGGCTGACATGCATTAATGAATGGAAAAGTATAAGCTGAAAAATGTTGTATCTGCCATCTTATTTCCAAAAATGATTTTCGGTACCATTATTCTTTGTATATACTAAAAAGAACCAGAGTTTTGGATAGAAAACTGGAGATGAAACAACTTCAAAAACTAAAAATATAACAATCTGCAATCCAAAAACTCCGAACTCCAAGATACTTCAAAATCCCAAACTTTCTAAGCACCAGCACAGGATAAGTGGAAAATTCCACGAGACCTCACATGACAAGATGCAGTCAAATGCAGGCATTGTACAGATGTATAAAACTATCTTAGGACTACGTTTATAAGGTATATATGAGATACAAATGGACTTCATGTTTAGACTTGGGTTCTAACCCCAAGATGTCTCATCCCATAGATACATATATTCCAAAATCCAAAAACCCCAAAATCTGAAATACTTCTGGTCCCAAGCATTTCAGTTAAGGACTGTTCAACCTGTATTACTGAATGCTAGCTCAAAAAAGAGGAAAACTTTACAACACCCAGGCAACAGCCTGACTTCTACCATAATCAGAGGAGACACTCAACTAACAACAAGGAGGAAAAGCCATAGACAAGGCCTGACAGAAAAGCCATTCAGTGAACATGGGCAGTGTGGCCGGAAGGAAGATGGACACAGCAGGCAGAGCTGGGTGGGCTGGCTCCAAAGACGGCCAACATCAGGTCAAGTCCTCCCTCTTCTCTAGACCTCAGGGGGTGGTGTTATAGAACCAAGCACAGGCCTTAACACAGCAGTCTCAGCGTTAAGCTCAAGACTAAATGGTGTCCTGTTAGTACTTCTCTCTGTACCTCAGTGTTCTCAGATGGGCCAGGAGACAAGAGTGGTCAGTTTGCAGGTGTGAGTAAGGGCCATAAATTCCACAGGTAAAGTGCCCAAAATAGGGCCTGAGCACAGGAGCCGCTCAGTAAGTAGAGGGAGAGGCTGTTGTTTCTGCTAGAACAGTTTATGACAAAGAGAAGAAGACTGTGTCCATCCCATGATTAACTGTCCACACTTGCCCGTTCTAGGAGCAGTATCCTCTTGGTCAGGTGATCTTCCACCTGCTGCACCTTCTTCCGAGCGTCTTCTCTCACCCGCTGAATTTCAGAGCCGCCCCCCTCAGCCAAGCTCTCAACTGCTTTGCTGTAAAGAGGCAAAGGGAAAAACACATGAAGGTGGCCATCTCACAAGCCTAAAGACAGGGGTGTCTGCTCCCTGACAGCTTGTGAAGAGGTTCCAGCAGCAGAGCACAGTGACTGTACAGCCTGACAGAGGAAGCAGCCCCTTCCACTGGGTGGGCGTCCTCTTCAACCGAGCACTGAAGGGGGAGGGGACGCTGGGCAGGCCAGCCCGTGGGCCCAATCCGCCCTCGCCATCAATGGGGTGACAGATGTTGTGGCCAGATTGCCCTCACATCCAACAGGGGTATCTGTCAGTCATTTCTCTCACTTTCCTGAGCCAAAAGAAGAAAAAATTTAATGGCTGAAAAAAGAAAAGGAAAGCTTATATATATAGGAGGTAGTGGTTGGGGAGGCAGAGGAATGGGAAAAAATGAGAATTAAGTCGTGTCGTGTACTGGTATAAATTCTCAGTGTCAAATGTGATCATAACATGTATATAAAATGTACCAATAAACCAATTAAAAATTAATGTTTACAATTTAAAACAGATAATAAAAAGATAATCATGCATAATCTTATCACTCAGGAAACCAAGTCAATATTTTAATATATAGACTTTCAAACAGTTCACAGATGTGTAAATATCATCTTTTCTCTGATATGAGAATATGAAGTTGTAAATGAGTTGTACGTATAACTGATATTGTGAAGTACAAAATATTTAAAAGGAAACAATGTAAGGGTCAATAACAAGGGGAAAACGAATGTGGTAATGATAAAGAAAAAAGAAAACAAAGATTGTGTATATAGGGGGCAGGGGAAGGAAGGGCGGGGGGAAAAGTGAAAAAATGAGAATCAAGTCATGTCATATTCTGGTATAAACTCTTAATGCTAAATGCGATTATCATGTGTATTCATAATGTACCAATAAAAATAATTTTTTTAAAAAAAGAATATATAGACTTTCAGACATTCCCCACAAAATTAAAACCATTTAGTATATGTCAGTAAACCGATTTTATTACTTTATACATTGTAAACATCTTTTTGTGTCAATAAATATAAATCTATAATAACATTTTAAACGCTACATATTAATTCATGGTATGAAATATATTATGATTTATTAGATCAACTTCCTGTATTTTATATTGCTTGTGACTTAACATATTTGTGTGTTAAAAGTCATATGGTCTGAGAATAGTGCCTCGTACAAAGTAAGCATTCAATAAACATTAGTGTCACTGTTTAATACAATAAGCAGTGCTACGATAAACGCATCCTCATAGGTCTTCCCTACAGTGATGTCCTTAGGATAAATTCCCAGAACAGGAATTACTGGGTCAAAGGGGGAATGTACTTTACCCACAGCCAAATTCCCCACCAGGAAACTTACAAGAAGGCATCCTTGTAGCAGAGAGGTAGGACAGGTGACTGGACTGACGTGCAAATGAACAACACGCAACAAAAATAAATCTGTAGGATTAAAGGTTTGTATGCTTTATCTTGCACCAACTGGAGGGGAAAGTATTTTAATGACAGCACAATCTGTTTAAACACAGCCCAGCACTCAGGGCATGAGAAGGGAGATTATGCAGGCATCCTCTGCTCTGCTACTGTAATGCTAAATGCACAGGGCACCGCTGCAGCACCTGGGTTATTCTCCCTGCATGATGATCAGTCTTACGGACGGCACACCTACAGACGCAGGGCCACATTCCCTGACGGATGTGTCTGTGAGACTCACTCTAAGCCATACTCATCAGATTGCTAAAAGACTGCAGCTTTCCAGAAAGCAGGATAATAGAGGAAATGGCTCCACCTAAAGCTAGTTTCTCAGAAAAACTGCAACAGAAAAAAATCTCACCGTGATCCTCCAGTGCCCTACTTAACAGGTGTATTGAATGCCCCACCGCAAGCTGTGCAGCCCGACACGCACACGTCCGGGCCATGTGGACTCCTGGCGAGTCAGGAGGGCCACACCTGCTGGAGAAGGCTCAAACAGGAGTCACCTACACATACTTTAGTCACATCCATTTTTCCTTTTGCCAAAAAAGCTCCAAAAGGCCCCAGTATCGTGATATCATGCGAACAAGGAAGGAACAGAAGAACACAGGCCTGATGCTGGAGAAAGCTGCTTCCAAATTCCAGCTGTCCGCTCCCCAGTGTGACTAGGTAAATTACCGACCTCAGTAAATTACCTGCCATACCTCAGTTTCCTCAGGTGACAAATGAGATGATTACCTCCTAGAATTAATGTGCTAACGCCCAGGGAGCCTCCTCCCATTGAGTTTGAGTGCTCTGCACCGGAGGCTGCTCCTCTGAGGCCGGGGCAGCCTGGGCCCCAAGGAGCTGCTGGAAGAGGCCGTCCCCTTCCCCAGGGTCTCAGCGGAAATAGATCATCTCCTGGCCGGAACCAAAGCTGCCAAGTCCACTTCCTGATTAATGCCATTAAGTGTCCTCCACCCCCACTCCCTCAGCTCAGACTGGATCAGTGCTGTCGCAGGTTCACAAGGACCCCTCATCATTTCACTCACTCCTCAAGAGCCATCACAGAGGGCCAGAAGAATTCTAAACCAGATGCCCCTCCTTTCCAAGCTGTAGACAACGGGATTTTTCCACTCCTGATTGACTGCTACACATTCACATAGGTCTCCGCCTTGGGGCTTTATGGAGACCCCTCTACAAAACAGCTCCCCTCTGTGACTCCTCCTGCACCCCACCCAGCCCAGCAGAGGGCAAATGATCCCATTTCCATCAACCAGATCAAGCCTGGGGATCTACAGGCTGAATCACGCCCACCGTCAAGAGGCTGACTACGATTTTTAACAGCTACTAGTATTATTCAGTTTGTTTGTGTTTTAAGTTATACCAATAAAATACATTCTCAATAAATGTTTCAACTTTTCATTTATCATCTTTGTATCTTTCAGTTACTGTAGCAATAAAATTTATACTCAGCAGTATGGTGCAATTTTCCTCTGCTAATGGAATTATTCTTTTTTTTGTTTGTGTTTTAAAGCTGCAGAGAGAAAATTTACTCCCAACAATATGACTGCCTGTGTTTTTAATGTAACCTTATTGTAACTGATAAATACAATAACAAAAAAAACAACAAACAAATATGTTTGCTTCACAGTAAGGCCAAAGGGACTCTGTAGTCAGACCAGACTCAGTTCAGTTACAGCTCCAGCAAGTTCATCTCCTAGTCTGGGTGTCAGTTTTCTCTTCATACAAACAGGAACACGGAGTGCCTCACCTAGTTGTAGAGATCAAACAAGTAAAGCACGTGCCAGGCACAGGGACTAAATTTGGGACTAAGGGGATTATAAACATTCGTAGTTTCACCTTCTAGCCTTTCCTTTTGTTTATTTGGTTTTTCAGATAGCATCTTGCTATATAACTCAGGCTGGCACTGCACTCACTATGTAACCCAGGCCGGTCCCCAACTTGCAGTGATCCTCCTGCCTCAGCCTCCCAAGTGCTGAGATCACAAGCATGCACCACCCTGCTTTCTCTTCTCTTATAGAATATGGGCCAAGAGACAAGGCACATAAGTAAGACCTAAAGAGAAATTGAGTTAAGCCAGCCTTCTACCCAGTACAAAGGAAGAGCATTCTAGAAGCACTATCCTCATTACCTCAACATTTCCCCTGGATTCTTTCTAACCTAATCATAGTTCCCTAAGGAAAATCTGGGTTTTCCCTACAAAAGATCCCATATCCAACCTTTAACCCCCACCCAAAATCATAACACTGAAAAAGGGAGCTGAAGGCATTATGTTAATAAAGACATTCTCCCTCTGCAAGTATTAATCATAGACATGCTGTAGATGCTGGGGAGTTAGGCACTAACAGAAAGGTATACTTGGCAGTGACAGGGTAACTAGGTAGACACTGTCAGTACACAGGCATGCGGAGATACTGTGCACTCACTACATCTCCACAGAAAAGCTAAGAAACAGAACATGAACCTTAGTGCAGGCCCGGGGCGTCAGGGAGTCATGTTCTCGTCACAGGCCGACACTCCGGCCAGGAATCGTGGTCACGGTCCACCCTGCAGCAGGCCGGCCTCCCTTCCCTGCACAATGCAGGCAGGTATTCCTTGAGCCTGCCCAGCCCCCAGAGTAACAATACAATGCAAACAGATGTGAAATGCAACACATACAGGGGCTGTCACCGCCACCCACAGAAGACTGCGGAGCAACTCTGTGAGCATTGCATGCTGTGGGGACACACGGGCTGGGAGGGACAATATAAGGAAGAGATCTGCTGGGGCAAAGTCGGAGCCACAGCAATAAGAAATGCTGGAGCATGTCAGAGCTGCACTTGGGACAAAGCTGGCAGAAAGGAAGCAGAAACAAACACCACAAATGCCTCTAAACACAGCCCCAGACAGGAATTCCCCTTGACACCCCGCTTCTGGTGCATCACCACAGCCTGTTGATTTCACTTCCCGAATGTCTTCCCTCCCCCCGGGCCCCCACCCCACCCTTGACTCCAGCACCTACTGAGCTCACACTCTCTGCCCGACTTGGCTTCCTGTGCATCTCCAGGCTGCACTCAAGCTCACTCTACACCGCTTCCCACCAGCACCTACACTGACTGGTGACACTTGCTTATTTGACCTTATGATAAAGACCAAAATCTGTACTCTTCTAGTCTTCTCACGTTTCCTCAGACAATCCTTTCTCCTTGAAGACTTCATCCATTTATCTTCCAACCTATGACTCGGATTCCATCTCCAATGTCACCTCCGCAAGTGTTTCCCTGTCTCTCTCTCTCTCTCTCTCACACACACACACACACACACACACACACACACACACACCCTATATCTGTGTATCTACTCCCACAGCTCTGAACCTCCATTGCTCCCTTTACTTTTCTCTTCGTAATTCTTCCCCCAGTTTCTATGCATACATTTACTACCGCAGACACTTCTCACCATCACTTCCACTAGAATGGCAGTAACCCTCACAGGTCTGAGTCCACCACCTCTGCACTCCTAAAAACCTTGACCAGGGTAGCACACCGTAGCTACTTCATAAATTTTTCCTGAATAAGTTAATAAAGTTGGTCAGATCACAAAAGGCCTTCAATAGCATGCCAGACACACAAATTTATACACCGCCCCCAGCTCTCCACTGTGTGTGTTGGCACTGAGACACTCACAGGCCCTTGTGAGCACACTTTGGCATCCTCATTTTTCCTATAAACGCCCTCTATCACTGCCCTTCCATTACACGCTACTCAGCTCCATCTAGGACATACTCCTCAGCAGTCTCTGGCAAAAAAGTGGTAACTCTTCAGCTTCTTGGTGTGTGGCACAATTACATACTCAATGGTGATGAATGAATGAAGAACTAACTAGTCCATGACTGTATTCTCTAAATTGACCTTGCTATTCAAGGAATATTTGAACTGATGAACTAATTAATGAAAATACTCATTTACAAATGTTTTAAGTATCAGGATCCCTTTCAAAGAAACCATTACATGGAACTCTAGCACATGTAACATATCTTATCAAAGTGCACTCCGACTGAACTCAGTCCTGCCTCCCGGCCTCACTTTCCAGCACTTCCTCAGGTATACGTGACTTTTATGCCAAGGAGAATGAATGTGAGTTCACATTCTCAGTAATACGTTGCCAAGAAAAGAAGCTAGATACAAAATGTAAAAACAGACAGAACTAAGCAAGCATAGAAACTGTGATCAGAACAGCGGTTATCTTGGGGGAGAAGGGAAAGTTCTTGAGAGCACAAAATGGGGCTCTGAGGGCTGGTGATGTGCCACTTCCTGATTCAAATGGTGACTCCATGGCATACGTGGCTTGCGAAAACCCATCATACTGTACATTTAAGACTTCTTCATCTAGTGTGTTATACTTAAAAGCCAGTTACAAAACAAGTAATGAAGTAAAAAGTAAAACCTCCTGAGGGGCCTTCAAAGGACAGCTAGAAAACAAATGGCTTCGAAATGTAGTTGGTTCCACATCAATGACCAGCCTTGTGGCTACCACAAGAAGCGCAGGAAACGTCCAAGTTTCTGACAGGATGGCAGGTACTCACGAGGCTTTGATGAGCAGCTGCTCTTTCTCGTGGAGCTCCCGCTTCAGACTTTCTACTTCCACCTTCAGCTCAATGTTCTTCCACAAAAGGTAAAGAAAGAAAAGAAACAGTGTAAGATACCAGACTTGGGAATGCCCATTCCAGGCAAACCCCTTCCAGCACAGACTGACCACGCAGTGCTTGTGATAGCAGATGTTAGATTCAAATCCCTCATTAGACTTAAGGCACAAGAAAAAGGGAATTATTAAACACTGATGGTCTCAAAAGAAAGACCTGGATTTTCCAAGACTTGGAACAATTATGTAAATGCTTCAAGCGTCTAACAGCCAGAGCATTCAAATATCAAAGCATAAATGTCATACAAGTGAGGCTGATTTAAAAATTGTTTGCCCTACACCAAGCAAATTTACGCTTTGCTTTTACCATTCCAAGGCAATTATTTCTGGTTGTTTACAATCACCCACGTGGTGGTTGCAGTACTGGGAACACATTACAGCTTTTTAAAAAATGGATAAGTGGGAGGCCACATCATGGCCTGCCTCATTCCAGTGTAAAATTTCGGGGCATTCATTTATAAAAAGCCACAACTGAATAGAGCAAGCTGTCTCTGAAGGATACTGTGGTGTCCTCCAATTAACTGTCTTCCCTTAGCTCACTGGAACAAAGGGAGTCACACATGGCCCTGGGCTTACAACTCATGTGAAAATCCAAAGAAAGAATCTTTGGCAGATGGAACACAACATGACGCAACGTGAGACAATGGAACAACAGTGAGCTTCTCAAACTAACCCACAAACGGATCCCAGAAGGAACACTAGATAGATTCATGCAACACAGACAGACAGGGGTCTGGTGCACGGTTTGGAGAGGACTGCTGCAAATCTAAGAGTTCTCTGAATTCCCTCTCCTCTTCTAAGAATTCATGTCAGTTTTACATTCTACTCCATAACATGTATACTATTTTAAATAAAATAACATTTCCAATAAAGTTGACAATCTTGAAGGCCATGCCTCCCTCCTTCTGCCCAAGCAGCCCTCGTCAAGCAAGCACACTGCAAGTCAAAACCACAGCCAGAATGGAAAGGCCTCAGGCATCGGACCAGAACTGAGGGGCTCTGGAGAGACAGTAAGAGAGGCCCACTCACTTATTCACTCCTTCCCTCCACACTGACCGAGGCCCCGAGATAGGCCCAGCTCTGAGGACCACAAACAGGTCAAGCGCAGGCCCTGCCCTCATGCTACCAAGGAACACGGATCCTAGTGTGTAACACTGAGGAAGCAGAAACTAAATCAAACCAGCCTGGGAGAATGGAAGACGCACTCAGGAATTTTGGAGGCAAAGTATTTACTGCTGGCCAAGGCAAACCTGGAATTCCTTTCCAAAGTGGCTAGCCTCCCAGAACAAAAAACAGGGGTTTTAAATAATCTAGGAAAGGAGATGTGGTTATAGATATAAGACACTTAAGTTACACCGGACACAAGGAGCTTAGAATCACATGATTGGGGGAGGAGCTACATAAGAAGTGGAGAATACAGCATCAGGGTCTCATTACATTAATTTCTCCATTCCAAGCAATACAGGTTCATTGGTCAGGAAGCTACATCAATCTCAGCACATTTACACAGCCTTGTTTTTATACAGCTCTTCTGGACAAGAAGACAATCCTGTGTTATCTGAAGAAGCGAAAGGCCCTAAAGCAGAGAAGAAAAGTGGGGAGCTGCACCTCTGCCTGCCAGTTAGCAGAAGCAGCTTTTTCCCAGGTCAACACTACCTGTCCTTAGAAGCACAAGTCAGGGAAGTAGTTCCTCTTCTCGGATCCCCCCAGTATCAAGGGAAAAGGCCCACGTGCCAGTGGAGATTTAAGAACTGAATAAGGCAGCAAATGAGAAAAGCCTTGATTATTTCTTTACTGTCAGACAAGAAGTAAAGAACTCAAGTTCTGAGTTCAAGTGTCAGGCAGAATATTTTTCTAGAAGAAACTGACCTCCACACAAAGGGTATGGAGTGGCAGTGTAAAATGACTTCAAGCGTGCTCTGTGAAGACTGCAGACGCCCAGAAACAGATGATGCCTTTTCCAGCTCTCACAAGCGCAGAGAGCTTCCGGGTGGGAGCTGGTACTGCATATTCTAAGGCTCCGTCTTCCTAAAATCAACTGGCACTTCGTCCTACCCAAATCAAAAAGAATACAAAACTAACATGTTCATGAGACTGCTCTGCTCAAGGCCAATATCCCATCAGCATGTACCTTTTTGTATAAACATGAAATTCCTTTGTATAAGGAATTATATTGGTTAGATCTAAGACTCGGGAGTGTAGAACATCTTTCCATTATACACTGTATATTTTTCTAATTCTGCACACCTATCCTAAAACTGAATGGAAGGAGGGTAGTAGGTTGTTAAATCCTGCCATCTAGTCAGATGATGGAAAAGAAGAGCGGAAGCAGCACAGGGCAAAGAGACAGGCAGATCTGGGCTTCGAATCTACCTGCTGGAGTAGCTATCTGCCATCAAGCAAGTTACGGATCTTCCTGAGCTTCAGCTTTCTTCCATAACATGGGAATCATCTCCACTGCCCAGGGCTGTCCTGAGAACTTCAGCAAGATGGCAAACACACACAAACCCAAGGAGGCACCCACAATGGTGGGCAATGGACGTGGTGTAGCTGCCCACCAGCCCAGAAGTTCGGAGATGCAAGATGCTTTAGACCACTCGTTTTCCTCTGCAGTTCTGACTGCATTACCACACCCTTCCAGAAAAGGAAACATCCTCATTGTCTTTCTATCCCCACACTGAAAAAAACTGTGCCTTCAGGGACAAGGGAGTTTCTCAGTTCCCAAAAAGGCTCAGGACAGAACAATCCCTCTTCAAAAAGAGTCCATTCAAACTCCTCTGCTGAAACTCAAGGAGAGTTCTTTTTCTCCCTTCAAAAGTTTCCACTGGTACAAACTTCAGAGGACAAAAGACAGAATTATTCTCAGTCCAAGGGCTAATCTACCAGAAAAAGTAAGAAATGGGCACCAAAATATTGTTTGTACTCATGTCTTTTCAAGGAAGCCACGTTCTTTTTTCAGCTTTCAGAACCAAGGTTTGTTTTCAGACAAAGACCTCCAGGTCAGGCTTCAAATAGGAACAGACTTTTTTTTCCTGACAGTTCTAGGCAAGCACAAAGGAATACAGAAGAGTCAAACCACAGAAAGACTGACAGTCCGAACTCTGAGCAGCCAAAGGCAGTCTCCCTAAGACAGTGAGGATGACTGTCAATCGCTGCCCGTGTGTGGGGCTTTTCAGCTGTCTTCCATTTCAATCCACACAAGTGACCCCGTGACACAGGGCTTGTCACCCGACTCTGGAAGCCATTCCAGAGAGCTGAAGTGACTTGCCTACATACAGTCACCCTGTTAGCCGGCTAACAGGCTCCATTCCAAAGCCACTCCAGCCATCCACACTGCCTGTTTCTAAATAATGAATAACTGTAAGCAGGCAACTGAGACAAAAACAGAAACACAGAATTCCGTGACTTCCTTAAAATCAATTATGTGCCTCTTTCATTAGTATGGTCATCCTGATATCTTTATACCCTCATAATGAACCCAAATTAAATGAGAGCAGCTCTACCTATTCGTGCTAACTCTGAAAGCAAATCATCAATCAAGTGTCTGCTTAAAATGACTATGAGAAAAGAAAAGGAACAGCAGAGTGATGTGGGCCACTCACAGTTTTATAGATGTGTTCCGTGGGGCCAGCAAATTCCTGTTGCATTCTTTCCTCAAGGAAATAGATGCGGAGCTTGAGGTTAAAGTTTTCTTTCTTCAGCTCAGTGATTTGCTGAAATGTGAGCACAGGAAGGTTACCCAAAGTAAACAAAAGGCAGAGGATCTAACAAACAGCACCTGCATAATTCCACTGCCTCCAACCCTACAAAGTGGAATGAAATACGTGTTCAACACGAGAGAGAACTTACCTTCGCTACAATTATACAGCCCAGAAGTAAGTGGGTCCTACCAGCCAAATTTAGGATAATGAATAACGATAAGAATGAATGCTGCCTGACTAAAGTAAGAATTCATGACTCCAAACTGAGGGGGCAGGAAGGGAAGGGAAGAAAAGGAAGAGGGGAATCTCCTCTTTACAGAAGAAACCCAGCTAACAAATGTAAAAAAACAATATGAACAGAAAATCACCATTATGACCTCCACAGTAATGACTGACTCACATAAGAATCCCCAACAATAAAAATATATTAGATGAAAGCTCCCTGGAGAACCGTGTACTCTCTCCCAAGATAGCCTCTCACACAGAACTTACTGACTACAAAAAAGAAAGTACAACTGCATTTTAGAAATCTTTAAAACAGTCCAGGATGACAGTCACCTTTGGGAAGGAAGAGTGAGTGGCATCTGGGAGGCACCAGGAAGGAGACTTCTGGACGGCTGATAATGTTCCATTCCTGGTCAATGGTAACAGTTACAGGAGGGGTGGGGGTTGGTTCTGTTTGACAATTCATTGAATTGTTCATATATGTGTGTGTTCCTGTAGATATGCTATACTTCAAAAAGTTTTTCAAGTGCAGTACTCCATGTTTAATTTAAATTATTAAAAGTCAAATAACCTTTAGTTGTTATGGTCTGTCCACTTGGTGATATATTATAAAACCATTAAAAACAGCGAGAGACTACTTTGCATACTCATATAGCAAATTATCTCCAAGACATTTTGTTAAATAAAAACACTATGATACAGACCAGTGATGTATGCCTCAGCGAACTGCTGTTATCACTGAAAGCTCTCAAAGGTTTGACATCACTGACATAGACTATTATCTAGGGTATGTTATGATTTAAATAAAAGACAAAGGAGAGAGGGTATAAATGGAAAACATAAAAGTATTGATCAAAGAGTGTAAAGTTTCAGCTAGATAGGAGGCAGTTTCAGTGATCTTGCACAAACAATGACTCAAAAAATAGTTCATTGTACACTCCAGAATGAGAGCTGAGCTATAAATACATGCTTACTGACTTGATATAATGACAGATAATCGGGAATATTCTACATTTTCTTTTTTACCTTTTCTACCCAATCTCTTCCAGAAAACAGAAGATGATGGATCTTTCCCATTTCATTTTATGAAAGAAACTCTACTCTTAACACCAAAACCAGACAAAAACTATTACAGGACACCTACAGGTCAAATTCTTCATGAACAAAAACACAAAAATCTTCAAATTTTAGTAAATAAACAGATTAATCACTGATAAGTGAATCATCCCAGCAATATAAAATGAATTCACAATTTGAAAATCAATTCACATAACCCACTATATAAACAGCCTAAAGAATTTTAAGGTATGATCATATTAGTGGGTGCAGAAAAAGCATTTCACAAAACACCACAGGCACTCAAGAAAAAAACCTCAGCCACACCAGGAATTAAACAAACCTGCTAAGCACATCTACAACAAAAGTCAAACATGTACAGAAATATATTTCATTAGAAATGAAAAAGTGATTACTATTCCCCTACCATTAGGAATAAGGAAAGGATATCTACTCTGACAATTCCTACTCAACACTGATTTGAAGTCTTAGGTGATATAATAAGGAAAGGAAAACTAAATGACATCCAGATTAGAAAGGAAGAAACAAAGCACAATGAATCTACAAACTAAGTTCCAGTGCTTACAAGTTAAACTGGCAGGTTAACATACAAATAGCCATCATATTTTAATATATTAGCAATGAGCAATCAAAAGCTGAATCATCTTTATAACTGCCATTTATGATAGCTCCAAAAAAGTAAATTACTAACAAAACATATAATGTGTACTCCACAAACTAATGGATTGGAAGACTCAATTTAATAAAGATGCCAATCCTCTTGAAATTCATCTATAGATTTGACACGATTCCAATCATAATCCCAGCAGGGTTCTTTGTAAATATAGACATGCTGATTATAAAATTTACTTTGAATAAAAAAAATAGAAGAATCAAAACAAGTGAACAAAAGAGTGAAATGAAAGTGAATAGAAAATACTGAAATAGCCCCATAAAAAATATGGTCAAGATAATTTTTGTCATAGATGGAAAGACAAATCAATGAAGATTTCAACAAATGGTGTTGGAACAACTGGACATCATTTTACAAAACTTAATTTTGACCTAAACGTCACGTATTAAGCAAAAGTTCAAATTAGATCACAGATCTAGACATAAAATATAAAACTACATAATTTTTAGAAAATATAAGACTGAACTATTAGAATCTACACTAAGATAAAGAGTTCTTCACACATAAGTCCAAAGGTATGATCCTTAAGAGAAAAACAATTAATAAACTAGCTTCATTAAAACATGAAAAACATTCTGAAAAACAGTTAAGAGAAGGAAAAGATACACTGAGAAAACATTTGTAAACCCATATCTAAAGTAGGAATTGTATCTAGAATACATATAACTCTCAAAATGTAACTGTCAGGAAACGACCAAAACAAATCAATTTTTCCTGGACAAAAAAGAAAGCAAAAAAGGGCCGGGGATTTAGCTCAGTGGTTCTGGCGCCTGTCTTGCAAGCGCAAGGACCTGGGTTCGATCCCCGGTAACCACATACCTATACTGGGTGTGGAGACTCACGCGCAGCAGCAACCAGTACCACATACCACAGTGCCAGGCGTGGTGGCTCACGCCTGTAATCCCAGCACTCGGGAGGCAGAGGCAGGAGGATTGCTGTGATGAGTTTGAGGCTGAGCTCAGGGCCAGCCTGAACTACAAAGCGAGACCCTGTCTCAAAAAAAAAAAAAAAAAAGAAAGCAAAAGATTTGAACAAAAACTTCACAGAAGACAGACACATGGCGAAGGTTTTCAACACACTTAGCTTTTACAGAAGTACAAGCTAAAACTACTATTTTTGTAAATGACAATACCAAATGCTGATGAGAATGTGGGAAACATGGAATTCTCATTCTCTGCTCATGGAAATGGCACAACCACACCATGTAATAGTTTGCCAATTTCTTACCAAAACCTACATTTAACGTATGATTCAGCAATTTTATTTCTACATATTTATTCTCAAAAAGTGAATATCTAAGTTCACACACAAGCCAATATACAAGTGTTGACTGAAGATTTATTATCAACCCCAAGAGGTAGAATGAACTTAAATGTTCTTCAAAGAGTAAATAAATAGTCTTGAGTCATAACATGGAACAGTACCCAGAAACTATGACAGATGAAACACATCAATGAATTTCAAAAACATTCTGCTACAAGAAGGAAGCCAGCCTCAAAAGATTACATACTGTATGATTCTGTTTATATGACATGCTTGGAAAAGCAAAATTATAGGGATGAAGGAAACAGAACATCAACTGCCAGAGGTTTGTGGCAAAGAGAGAGTTTAACCACAAAGAGGCAGAAAAAAACAAGAGAAATTTTTGATATTTTAGAACTGTTCTATATTCCGAATGTAGTTGTTATGTGAACCTAGAACGCTGCATACACACTAAAAACCTATAATCATATTCGTCTTTATTACAATCGAGGTTACAAGAAAGAAGACAAGTATCAATATTTTCCAACTTAGAACTGGTGAATTTTATCTTAATGTAAATTATCTCAATAAGGTGGATTTAAAAGACAACTAAAATGAAATACAGCAAAATCAGAATAGCTACACTTAGTTACTAGTACATTCTACATATCTATACTCATTGAATGTTTCTTTGGCATTTTAAAAATGATTTCAACAGCATATAATATTTTTTTCAATAAACATCGTTTTAGGATTGGATAAAAGAAAATGATAAGCATAGTCCACATCCAGTATATTTTCAAACTGTCTCTAGCCCTTTTGTTAATACTTAAGGTTTCAATTTTGTTGCTAACAAGGATCGTACAAGAAATAATAGGTAGGTTCATTAAAAACCGCCTTTTAAATGTTTTAAGAAAAAAGCATATGAAACATTCATTTGAACAAAAATGTCTATCCCACCAGATGCTTCTTATAAAGAGAAACCTTATTCTATTAGTCAGCTACCAATAAAATATTCATGGTGGTTGCTTAGAATGCCCACACTGTATACAGTGCTGAAGCACTTTACAACATTTAAAGGAATATTTCTCCTATTAATCGGTAAAGAAGTTTAAAAATTCCAAGAAAGGCAAACGTGCCTTCAAAAGGTCACCAAACACCAAACAAGCCCAAATGAATAAAAAGAAATACAAGCACTGTATTTCCGGCTGGGCTGCGACCCTTCTCATGCTTCCACCCCCCCTTTACTCACCTGGTCCTAGAAATGATGCCTCTCCCTTGTACCAATGCTTACAGCTTCTCTTCCCACCCCCTGTCAAGCGATTGGAACCACATCCATCTTGTATATTCTAGTTGAAACAAGAGATGTTATGAAACAGCCCATGGCGGGATGAGGGACGGGACAGACACACTCACAAATGTATCACCTAATGAGAGCTCCATAAACGTTAGCATCAGCCAAATCTGCCCACATCACTCGCCAGCTTAAACTCTCTACTTTTTCTACCATTATCCTTTGGAATCAAACAAAATGGCGTATGATGTGGTTCCCACCTGCCTCTCCAGCCTCATCAGGTCCCTCAAGCAAGCTAAGCCCCTGTCTCCCTGCAAATTCCTCCCTGCAGCACTGGCCGGACGCTTGCCTCATCCCTCCCATCTTGGCTCCAGTGTCACTGCCCAACTATCTAATCTAAAGGGGTCCCATCTCCACCACCACCACCAAGTCATTCCGACCCTGACCTCATCTTCTGACACAACTAGTCACAACCTACACGCACCTGATTGATCTGCCTGTTTCTTAGTTCTTATTGTGTTTGTTACATGAATATAATCCACTGCTATGGCTATCGACTTATTTTTTTGTGACTATTATCTCAAAGGTTCAGCAGAGTATTCAAAGTACAGTAGATGCTCAACCAACACCTGTCACATGAGTAAATAAAGGAATGAACACAATCCACGGTCTTGGTGATATTCACTGTTGGCCTCAGCTTCTCTAGCGACTAAAAACTGATTACGGTAATACCTATCTTGCTGAGCCACTAAAAGGATTAAAAGAAATGAATGAGAATGCTTAGTACAGTGCATAGCTCAGGGTAAGAATTTAAGCCATATTAATGATTCTTTCATGTGCTCTTTTTCCTTTTTTGGTTTGGTTTTATTTTTATGCTTGGTACCGGGATTGAACTCAGGACCTTCCACTTGCCAGGCAAGTGCCAGAACCACTGGACCAAATACTCAACCCTCTTATCCCTTTAAAAGAAACAAGGTCAGAGAAAAAAAAAATTGGCAGAATTGGAAGAACTGAAAACAGCTTGCCACATAGCACAAATAAACATCCCAAAATATAGCATCTACCAAACAGGACTTAGAAACCGAATGCTGGAAAGTGAGCTCATGCAAAGGCTGTGTTTACCACATTCCAGCCCCCGGAACCCACGTGCTGCCTGCCTTGGAACCGTCCCTGCATGACCGAGGGGTGGGGCTTTCTGAGCTGGAGACAGGAAGGACCTGGGGGGAGGGGCGAGTCAGTTGCTCTGGCTCCTTTCTACTGCCACTGTCTGTCAAAGCTTTGCCTTGGTTTCTATCTAGATGTCACCGTAAAGCCTGAGGTGGTCACACGTGGGGAATTCCAAAGGTGGCTGGGTGTGTATGATGCTGGGATTAAAGGTGCCCCACCCAGGGTGTAGGTGGCACCACCCAAAGACCAGGTAGGCAGGATGGCATATAAAGGGACACGAAAGAAGCTGCTTGTTTCTTTGCTACTCTGCTGCCTTCTGCCTGGCTTCCGCCACAAGCTGTTTCTCCTCTATGCTGCCCTCCTCTGCCAGGCCACCCTACCTTGGATCCAGCTGACTACGGGCTGCAACCTCGACAGAGTGTGAGCTGCCACAAACTTTCCCTCCTTTAACTTTAGGTGTTGGATATTTTGTCTTAGCAAAGAGAAAACTAAGATACCCAGCCTCAAGCTCCATCCAAAAAGGAAGAGAAACAAAAACTTGAATTTGAAGCAAGATGCCTAATTCTATTAGTTTATTGGCTGCAAGAACAGGGGCCTCTCGAGTGCGGCTCACCCTCGCAGGCATCTTTCTACCAAGACGAGGGCCAGGAGCACAGCGTCTGCGATCAGCAGGAGCTGACTGAACTCCCAGCACCTGCTCCTTGTGAGTTGTGTGACTTCAAGAAGATTATTTAACAGCTCTGAGCCACTGCTGGCTCATCTATAAAATGAGGAGAAAATCAATTACCTTACAGGGGTGTTGTGACAACTAAATGAGCTAAGCACCTGGCACAGCCTGGCAAGCAGTAAACATGGCATAGCTTTAAAAAGAAATCCATTTGCTCATGCAAGTCCCCAGAAAGTAGACTTTTGGGTTACAATCAATTTTTCTCCTTTTTTGCAAACTTCAAAAACATTGAAGCCTCACACAGACACAACAGAAGACCATGTGCTCTTGCTGCCCAAAGTTGATCTCTGATAAACAAGACTGCATGTGAGATAGCTCCTCCCTCAGCAGCCAGGTAGTCAGTAAAATGAGGAGGATCCTTGGGAATTCACTTCAGATGCCAGGAGCTGCCAGGTGTCTTCAAATCACCAAGAATACTGTTTTGAGGCAAATATCTACTTAATATCAAAGAGTACTGTACCATTGGCAACGTTTTAAAAGTGAACTCCAAATAATGCTTGGAATAGTAACTACCTTATGAAATCCCCTCTTTGCACGTGTTTTTCAGCCTTTCCTCATGAATATACATGTGCTGCAGAATTATAAGTGAATTATAAGCAACATTCTGTTGCTTTCACTTAATCTTAGATCACGCATTTTCAGAATACTGTAGAGTTACACACAATCATCACTTAAAATGGCTGCACTAAATTCCACTGAATTGACTGGTGGTCAAGTATTGAACCATTTCTCTCCTGAGCATTTAGAGTTTCAGTGTGCTCTCATGGAAAGAAGAGTATATAGGCTGTACGATCAGAAAGCCAAGATCTAGGGCCAGGGATTTAGCTCAGTGGTTCCAGCGCCTGCCTTGCAAGTGGAAGGGCCCAGGTTCAATCTCTAGTAACCACATACAACAATGCTGGGCGTGAAGACTCACACCCACCAACAATCAGTACTATATAACACAGTGCCAGGCATGGTGGCTCATGTCTGTAATCCCACCACTCGGGAGGCAGAGGCAGGTGGATTGCTGTGATATGAGTTTGAAGCTGAGCTCAGGGCCACCCTGAACTACAAAGCAAGACCCTGTCTCAAAAAAATAAAAAAAAAAAGAAAGATAAGATCTAAAACCTACTTCTTTCAGTTTCTCCATCAAACCAAGCTCATGGACAAGTCATTTAATCTTTTCAGCAACTACTTCCTCATCTGTGAAATAGCCTCAACACAAGCTTGTTGAAAGAAGTCAAAAAGAGATGACAACATAAAATATAATTTCCCCTGTTGCCAATTTTTCACAATTATACACTATGTAGCAACAAATACCTTCACGAACAGCTTTTTCATTCCACTGGGTTCTTTCAGATAAATTTCCCCAAAATGGATTATTGGGCTCAAGAGTAATTTTATTTTTATGGTTATCAAAATCTCTTTCCAAATGGCCTTCAAAAAGATTGTAAAAATTTACACTGCCCAGCCTGCCATCTGGCCGGGTTTTTTTGGAGGGCATGGGCAGGACGCACAGAGGTACAGGAACTCACAGAGTTCAATCCGTGCAGCCAAGGCCTCCCACTAGACCCACTACTCAGATGAACCCCTGTGCTTAACACTCAGCAGACAGCCCCACCAGCCATAAGCTAAATGTGACCCCATGTGCTGGACACTGCAAAGGCCCCATGTTGTGCAAAGAGCAACAGAGACAGTGGCCACAGCCTCACTCAGCCAGCTAGAGCTGGTCCTCACCTCCTACTGGGCTGCATCCCCTGCTCCTGCTCTCCTGCCTCATTCCGGACTCCCCTCATTCCCCCACACGTAGCCTCACCTCGCCTCACTACTGCTCCCTCTCCTGTGACTGTGTCCTCATTACCGTCCATCTCCCCTGGCTACACTGTCTCCAGCCACTTAACAATAACCATGAAGCCCTAATATGCCAGGCACTATCCTGGCAAGCTATCAATCCTCACTACAACTGTATGATGTACGTAGCATTTTTCCCATTTTATATATAAAGCTAGCAAAACCTAGAGGTTTATTTTCTCACACAAGGTCACACTTCCATTCAATCAAAATGTATTTATTAAGCATCTGTCATCTTGTTGGGATCGGTACTGGGTACTGGATGTACAGCAGAGGTGACCCATTACACAAGTACACAAACAAGGATACAATGGCAGACTGTAGGAGGTCCTTGATAGAAAGGTGTCGGCAGAAGAGGGAGCAGTGAGCTGAGGGAAGGAGTTAGGGACGGCCTCCGTAACAAGGTCACATGGAGGCGAAGACAGGCAGGTCCAGGAGCCCGTCAAAGGGGGACAGAGGGTGTCCCAGGCACAGGAACAAGCTGGATGCGGCTGGGAAGAGCAGTCTGTGTGTCTGGGGCACAGGACACAAAGGGAGCAGGAACATGCAGAACTCGGGGAGAAAGGATGTTTCCTAGCACCCAGGCAGGATCTCCTGGCCACGACGAGTCAGAGATTTAATTCCCAGGTCAAAGAAACATAAAACAACCGGCAGAAAATACAAACTGATAGGGCAGAACTCAGGGGCATTGGCTACAGTGGAGAAAACGTCCAATCAGAGACGCCAGCGTTTGCTGAGCGCACCCCGTATGCCGGGCACTGCGCTGGGTGCTTTCCACACCATGCTCATGAAATCCTCACACAGCCAAGTGAAGACTCTAGTCCCGCTGTACACATGAGATTCTGGAAGCTACGTGCTCATGTCAGGAAGTAAAACCCAGCTCCCATCAACCTCCAGTCCATGTCGTACACCCGCATCGGGGCACTTCCAACAGCTTTGGGCTGTGCAAACGGGGGTGCTGCTCTCCACGCTAAGTAATTCACAACACAGACATCAAAGAGCAACTTTTCTGCCTGAGCTGAGACCATGAGTTTTCAATAAACAGGAACGAGATCCACGATACGTGAACACCGTCCTTCCCGGGTGTCAGGGTATGAGAAAGTCAAGCAAAGGACAAAGAAAGAGATCTGGGTGGGAACGAGACGTGACCAATGTCTTGGCCACACCTAGCTGAGGGTTTGCCCAGTTTCTTACGCATCCACTCGCAATCAATATTCCTTTGTAATGTCTACTGTTTGTTACACATAATTTACACATAAAGCCTCTGATTCCCAAGAAGCCTATTTCTAGGAATTTACCCTTTAAAAAAAAAAAATCACATAACTAGAAAAAGTTACATGCACAAGGATACTTATCACAACTTTGTTTGTAATAGAGATAAATGAGAAACAACTTGAAATGTGCCACAGTAGGCAATTATGTAAATTATGGTCCAACCCATTCATTTTAATATATATTTTGATGAAATATTTCAGACACTAAATAATGCCTCCCATTAGTATTGGAATGAAAAACTATCCATGTCAGTCTCTGTCAAAAGTCAGAATTAAACTCTTCTATATACTGATAAAGGAAGCTGCCAGGACTGGATATTACCACGCCAGACTCCGGATTTTCCTCACTCCAAACTTAAAAAAGGAAGAGAGGGTGGGTGTGGTAGGGTGGGTAGGGCTATGGGAAAAAATGAGAATTGAGTTGTGTCATAAACTAGTACAAATTCTCATTGTAGAGTGCAATCGTGACATGTATATGTAATGTGCCAATAAAGCTTTCAATTAAACAACAAAATAAATAAATAAATAAGTAAGGAAGAGAGATGTTAGTGACCAGAACAAGTCACAGCAGAGAAACACAGGGTTTCCCAAACACTACCTCTGCCGGCCTCCTCAGCCCATGGAGCACTCCCAACATTACCACTGACAAGGGCCAGTGAGGAGCGCTTGCTAGGACCAGCCTGACTCACCAGCTTCCCACCGCCAGGCCTCCCCCACCAGAGACTGCACTCACAGCTAGAGGATCCTAGACAATGGGTCTGGTGACCCACAGAAGACAAGTGGTTTTCACACTTCAGTGAACAGGTACACCGAGATGAGGGTTCAGAACCTGAGTACGACCCCACCCCTCAAGGCTCGTGGCCCCTCCCCCCCTCCAGTGTCTGTGTTGTGTGGTGAACGCACAGCCGCAGCTCCTGCAGGGCAGGGCCTGGCACGCCCCAGCGCAGCTCTCACTGCAGCGCCTTGGCTCTCATCTTCCTCCCTCGGTCCAGCCCTCTGCAGCAGCTGCTGCCTTGTCACCTTGCCCCAGCCTGCCTCCTCCAAACTCCCCTCCTACACTTGCCAACCTGGGTAATCTCTGAAAACACAATTTTGATCATTTCTCTCTCCCTATTAAAACCCATCACTGGTTCCGTTCATCTTTAAGACAAAACGCTAAGGAAGCAGCGTAACACTCAGGAGCCCAAGGACCTGGCCCTGCCTGTCTTACTGGCCTCGTGTCCATCACACAGCCTCAACCAGTCAAAGCGAAATTCACATCCGGAGCTGGGCAGGCTCTGCTGGGCTCACGCACTGCTGCCTGGGCCTTGGATGCTCTCCCAGCCTCACCATCTATCCAGTCCCCACTGTGCCTGGTACTCTGACTCGGACAACGGCTGACCCAGACAGGCCACCCTGACTCCGTCATTCAGAGGCCACCTCTGTGGGCCAGAGTACCTGGTTCTTACCCCGCCATCTCACTGCTATGCTCCTCGCCACCATCTGATTAGACTCTGAGCCTCTTATCAGGTAAATTGCCTGGTTTTAATCCATGCAGATTTCCAGGCCCCTGGCAGGCCAACTGGCATAGGGCACAAATGTGAAACTGCTTACTGAAAGAGTGAACAGGCGCAAAACCACAAGTGGGTCCATGTCTTGTTAGACCCTCATTCAATGCAACTACTTTTTTTATTAGTACATGTTCGCAGCATGTGTTTACATTTATCAGGGGGAGTGGTACACTGATATAACATATCTTAATTCCTTTTTTGTTGTT
Source organism: Petromus typicus (assembly GCA_004026965.1). Taxonomy (NCBI): domain Eukaryota; kingdom Metazoa; phylum Chordata; class Mammalia; order Rodentia; family Petromuridae; genus Petromus; species Petromus typicus. The sequence goes on from PVIR01003547.1 coordinate 51,605, forward strand.
GTTGTTGTTTTAGTTTTTTTGAGACAGGGTCTCACTTTAGTTCAGGCTGGCCCTGAACACCCTATGTAGCCCCAGCTAGCCTCGAACTCTCCGCAATCCTCCCGCCTCTGCCTCCTGAGTGCTGGGATTACAGGTGTGAGCCATCACGCCCGGCACTTAATTTCTTTTTTGTCCTCTACTCCTTCCTTCTATGCCTTCCTGCGCCTTCCAATTCTTGGTCCCTTTCTCATTTGGAAGAGCTCTTTTTCCATTTCTTGTCTTCAATTGTTTTTTCCATCCCTTCCCTTCCCTTCTCTTCCCCTTCCCTCCATCTCAAGTTCTCCTTCCCACTGGAAGAAGATTTCCCTACTCCCTATTATCTATCTTTTATTTTACTCTTTATTTATATTCTGAGTTTCTTGTATAAGGAAACCATACCATATTTAAGCTTGTGTCTAATTTATTTCACTTAACATTATGGTCTCAGAATATAACCACTGACCTACAAATATGCCTTAAGTTTATCCCTATTTATAGCACAGCAGTACTTTGTTGTTTATAAACAGCATACTTTATCCATTAGATGTTGATGGGCACATAGGCCATTTCCGAGAGTTAGCTATTATACACTGTGCTGCTATAAAGATGAGTGTACATGCATCCCTGCAATATGGTGACTAAGTCTGTAGGGGCCACATACAACTGCCGATATTAGGACAACAGTCAGCTATGATGAGAATAGAGGAATCCTGAGTTTCCCCTTTAAATCAGAAGTATGCGGGCTCCCTTTAATATGCCACCTGCCAGTAAAATTAGCATTAGATGCCAAATGCATGTCCTATAAGCAGCTCCCAGAAAGTTCAGTCTAGCACCACACAGAGATCTCTGGCCTGAGATACTACATGAAGCTGAGGCCAAATGAAAAATTTCAGGGACGTATAAAAGACCTGAAAGGGAGACATTTGAAAACAGTGTGGTCATTTCAATTTCAGCTGTAGAATTTGCTCTTGAAAATGCTATAATAAAAAATATTAATGCCATAAAAACCTAACAGCAGCCAAAGGACCATAGTCATAAAGCAAAAACATAAATCCTAAAACATATTGGCATGGAAGGCTCTCCCCCATCTTCAAGTAAAACAGGATTTAAGCCACCAAGAACAGTCTGAGCAAGGGGAGCTTGAGTCGCACAGCAGAGACGGGAGAAGTGACAGTAACAATAAGAAAGAGAAACAGCTAATGCATGTAATGGACTCTGAGTGAGGAGTACAGGTTTTATTCATTGCTCCTCCCAAAAGCTCCGAGATGTCAAGGTCAAGGTCAAGGTCGACACCACCACTGTGACCAGTGTGAAGGTAAGGCTGGAAAGGAGCGGCCGAGGTCAGCAAGCAGAAGTGGATGCACAGGCTTCTGCTCCGGAAGCTGTGAGCCTCAGGCAGCACAGGCTGCCTCTGAGAACGGCTCTGCCACTTCAGATCCCTGGGCCTCAGTTTCTCCTGCACATGATACAGAAGCTGGGACTCAGGATTCCTTCTAGTTCAAAAGGCAGGTAACAAAATGGGAAACCAACATTTCACAACGCTGCTTAACCTTTCCATCCAGAAATAAAACTTAAAGGGCCAGGGATTTAGCTCAAGTGGTACCACGCCTACCACAATGCAAGCACAAGGGCCCGAGTTCGATCCCCACTACCGCAAAAAATAAATAAAATTTTAAAATGTACCTTTCAAAACAAGTGATCGCTCCCTATCTTAGAAAGCTGCTTTAATATTAAAGGAATGTACATAAGAACTTAACACAAAGTGCCCAGCTCAAAGCAAGAACTCAATAAACAGTACCTATTATTACTCTTATGATAAAACAGGAACAACCATTTAACAGCAGAGCATATTTTAATTATACACGATGTGGAATAATCAAATCTCATTCATTTGAGGCCCCAGACCCCATAGCACAGATCACGTTGTACTGCTGAAATTATAACAACTCAAAGCTCAGAAATTACTTGTTTCCATTAGAGATCTGACAAGTCATTTCTTCAATTGGTCACTGGTGGTTTGCAGATAACTATTAGCAGTAATGAGTATTCTAAATTAAATCCAGAGACAGCACCACTGTGTTCTGTAAAGACAACTGGGGAGAAAGAAACATAATTGTGGAGCGCCCTTCTCTCTGTGTCCTCTGTCTTCGCTCTGATAAATATCTCCTATGTCTTGCAGAGTATGGATTTCATTTGGTTACAAATGAAGAAGGGTCTAATTCTTCCCAAGATAAATGAGAGCGCTGAGCAGGTAACTTGTTAAAGAGAATTGGAATTGGGGAAATAACCTTATTTTCCTGTTACTTGACAACAAACCCCCTCCATTAACAAATGAAAGACACAATGCTGGCAGACACGAAGAGTTGAAGCCAGATCTATCACCAAGTAACCCATTCGCAGACAATTGTCACACAGCACCGTGTGCAGCTACTCTGGTTCCTTTGACGACAATGGGGAGACACAGAGCAGTGCAGACAACAGTGCCTTCAGGATCATTAAAAACCTAGATCTAAATCCTGCTCTGCCCTCTCTCTACTGCAAATGAGTCTCTCCTCGTCTTCAGATTTCCTATGTCTACAACAGAGAGATATAAAATATCTCAAGAGTTATAGCAAAGCCCATCCGGGGGCCATCACTGTGAGACCCTGACAAATGTGAACTCTCCTCCATTGTCAACACGTGTCGCCTCTATCTTCAGAATGCCAGAGACACACCCAGAACCCAAAGCTGGGACTCACTTCAAGCTTGTCAGAACCACTGAAGGCTCATTGTCCGTATGGAGAAAGCCCAGCCCGCATTCCCCCACCCTTGCTATTCAGCTCAGTCCTCACAAAACACATCTTCATCCTGGGTCTGGCTGGACAGCAGCAGCAGATGTGATCTGTTAGAAACAACTATTTGATATCTCCACTTACATTTTCAAAGTCCTTCATGTTCCGTGCTCTGGTGGGAGACACCTTTTCTTCTGACGCAGTTGGGAGCACTATGAGAGGAAAAACAGACAAAGGAAAAAACATCATGGTGTATTCCTACGAGAGAGCGGAGAAAGCAAGGAGCATACCCTGCTGGCACTTTCTGCCTGCTATAATTTACTGATCTGAGACCAGAGAAAGCTCTAAGCCATTTTATCTCAAAGACTGACGAATTACTTACACTAGCCCTAGTGTAAATGTATGTGTCAGAAGACGAACCCAGAAAACGCTTTGGGCATGTGACAAAACAGATTGTTCTGACAGGTCCTTCCTCATCTTCACACGTCAGTAATTGAAACAAAGCACATCTACCTGGCTGGATGCAAGAGTCAAGTTAGTAAACTTCTCAAAACCCCAGACAGTGCATATTTCAGGCTTTACGGGCCACACACAAAGCCTAAAATCTGTCACCAGCTACTCAACTCCTCTGCGGCAGCACAGAAACAGCCAGAGCCAACTCATGTGGCCGTGTTCCAACAAAACTTTACTCCCAAAAGTAGGCAGCGGGCAGGAAACTGCCGACCTCCATTTTGAGTCAAAACTGTTGGTACCAATCTCCCCATAGCGTCCTTCATTCCATAAACAATTACTAGATAGACACCTGGGCTGCATCATGCACCATCGTGTGTGCTGGGGAAACAATGGCGATCAAGTGGCCAAGACACAGGAAAACAAACCGCCATCACACCGAGCAGAGTACCTGACACTTCATAGATGTTAAGTAGATGTGTGTAGAGTGAACGAACAAACTCATTCTCCCGGCAAGGCTGCACAGGGAGCCTACTTTGTACCGGGCCTTCTGGATGCGGCTGCAGCAGGAAACAAACGGAGCTTCTACTCTGGAGGTAGGAGATAGAAAAGCAAAATAATGGGGCAACTAGAGTACAGTCAAAGGAAAAGAGGTTATGGAGAGAAACAAAGTGGATGCAGATGGAAAACTCAGGGCTGGGGAGGGGCTTGCAACTCTTAACTGAAGTCATCAAAGGGCAGTCTCACTGAGTAGGCCACGCCACAGGCCTGAAGAGAAGCAGCCAGTTACTTGGGCAACAGCTCCAAGTACAGGGAGAAGCCCAGGAGGAAGATGCCCAGAGGGTCTACGGAACAGCCAAGGGGCAATAGCCAGCAACCAGCAAAGGGCATGGGGGGCCGGGGTGAGAGGCTTTGGAAGGAGCCATTAAAGAGGCAGCGCTGGGAGGATCAGGCGCAGACTCACACTGCCCACACTCCCTCTGGCTGCCTGGCTGGGAACAAAAGACAAGCAGCTTAGGAGAAAAACAAAAGGAGCAATCAGAACAGTAATGGGGTAAGCCAGCTAGGGATGGAGGTGGTCTGGGGCTGATGTAAGAGTGGAAGTGGACAAGATATTCTGCAGATTTTAAAAGACCAACAGGGATAAATAGAATGAAGTGAAATATAATGTTCAGAGAGGAAAAAACCACTCAGTAAGCCAAACAAGGGCTCTGAACTAAATCCTGAAGAGGCAGCAGCTGGGCACAGGCTGACGAGGGACAAACAGCCCAGACAAAGAGACAAAGGTGGAAGGGGTTGCAGAGCGGGCTGGGCAGAGGCCTGGGCACGGGGGTGAGAGCAGAAAGGGCTTCTTGTTCCTCCGCTGGGCTGTTCTGTCACCTGAGATGCTTGCCCCCTCCTTCCTCCCTTCCTAGGTCTTCCTTCAAGTCTCAGCTCCAACAGCAGTTCCTCAGGAAACTCTTGCCTGCCTCGTCCCAGGGACATGTCTTGTATCCCTGCACACAGCGCCTAACACTTCTTCACTCCCGACACTGACCACATGCTCTCTCCTGATTTTCTGTCTGTATTCTCAGCAAGGTAATGAATGATGTTCAACAGTGGGTCCTCATGCTCAGCCGAGTCTGGCACAAGGGAGACACATAAAAACTTCATTTTGCATATATTGCTTTGGAGACAAGAAAAAAAAAAAAACACCAGTCAAAATAGCTCTGAGATATTTCAACAAACTAATTATTAGCACTACCCACACACACACTTAGGCCGGTGTTTGCCTGCTCTCACGGTGGAAGTTACAAGGCATGATGAGCCAGACCCAAACTGCAGTCTCCTCATTCCAGCTGAAATACAATACTATGCTTATTTGCTCAGCAACATCTCCCACAGTCTCAGCAGCTATGTATACAAAGGGCAGGCCCATGTAGGAATGCTGGACCTCAGCCTGCAAACAGCATCCAGCAGACTGCCAGGAAGGCCTTGGCACACAGCAGTCCAGACAGCAGCTCTCCTAGGCCTCCAACCCTTGGCAGCAGAGACCGGTGGAAGCCCCGGGCTGGGTCTGTGTACCCACCAATCCGATGTCGGCCTCCAGGAGTCACTCAGTTCAGCACATACTGGCTGAACCCTACAGGCTCAGCAGCAGGAAAAAACAGCCGTGAAGTGCCGTCTGCTCACTCTTTTAGTCCAGAGTTCGTGAAGTGGAGAGTAAGTCAGTACTACACGGAGCGTAAAAGGCTGAGCGCCCACTGTGTCCCTGGTTGGGAAGCCCCGTCCCCACGCTCATGACGCTCACACTCCAGTGTCTTCCCCCTTGTTCCTCCTCCAGAGAATGTCAGGCTCTGGGTACTTACCTCCATTTTCCAACCCGGCACTGGCGCTGATGCCATCCCGGTCATCTGCTAAAGGGGGAACAAGGCCACTAGGAGAGAACACAGGGTAAGAGATGAAGTCGGCTTTGAACAAGAGACAGAGCTAAGAATGCCCGGACTGCAGTTGACAACCGGGAGGCCATGGTCAAGGAGGCCATACGGCTGCACTACCTGGGAGGCAGGAAGTGCAGAGCTCAGGAATGCAGGCTCTGGGGCCAAGTCTGGCTTGAGGACCGACCTCCAGCTCTAACACTCAGGAGCTGGTGACCTGCAGTGCCCATTCCCTCACTCATTCATTCATACAGCAAATGTGCTATGTCCCCAACATGTGCTAGGCGCAAAGGCACCAGGCCAAGTACAAGCTACTGAGATTCCGGAGTCTCACAGCATCCTCTGCCGGGGAGGACATCACATCATTAACTCATCAATATCTATCATTAATATCTATGAATGAGTTAATGTATATAAACACCTAGCACATAGTAAGAGCTAAGTGACACCAGTTACTCTTGTCATTATTGTCATTAATATATCAACACAATCAGAAACTTTATGAATGTCAAACAAAAACGCAAAATCCCCTGGTCCAAGAAGTTACACTGGTTGAATAGCACACATAGGTACAGAGCAGACTTGGACACACTGACAGAGAAGTAAACCACAACAGGTAATACGATTTGACACAACAGACGCTATCCTCCGTTCCATTCAAAGCTCTGCACGTCCCTCTCCAAGTCTCGCTTCTTCAGCGGGAAAGCAAGAACAGCAGCTATTTCACAGCGTAACCAGCACCTGAACAAGAACTGGTCGGCACACCTCACACGTTGTGGGCACTACAAACGGGAGCAAACATCGCTGTCGCTATGCAACATATCGTGCTCTATAGTTTCTAAAATACGTGCCACCGTCAGAACTGGCTCTGAAGCCCAAACAACCCAAGTCCAGAACTGAACCCCCAGGAACGGTCCTCTGCTCCAGCCTGTAGAGCAGGAACTAATGAATGTTCAGCTTCCCTTATTGGCACTTTGCTCTTTCCTGCTTCACCAAACTCCAAAGGTGGAATGTGACCTTCAGCATCAGGAAAAAAAATTAGAAAACTCCTAAATGCTCAGCATCAGGAAAATGATTATATAGAATGTGTGTGCCTTAAAGATAACTAGAGGCTGGGAAAATAGCTCAGAGGCCTAATGCTTGCCTAGCATATGTGAGGGTTTGAACCCTAGTACCACACTCACACACACAAAGATAACTGGAAAATTTTAAATAGAATATGTCCTTGAACATAAAAGCTATATATACACGTACACTAAAATAGCCTCAAATCCTTTTTTTTGGAACTAGGTGGCCCATAAATATATAATACAACAAAGGAGACAAACTAAGACATTTATAACCACGTATAAGGAAAGGAGAGATAAGTTTCCCATTTAATTTTCTATAATTTTCAGTTTCTTCCCATAAGCATCACTCCAAAGACAAAATCCAGTTTGCAAGCTGAATTTTAAAAATTAAAAGTCAATTTCAGCCATGCCTTTTGCTCACATAACCAAGATCACATACCAGGTTACTTACTAGCCAAGCTCAGCTGAAGTCTAGTCTTACAATCTTACGTTTTGTTTTCTTTTTTTTTTGAGACAGGGTCTTGCTTTGTAGTTCAGGCTGGCCTCGAACTCACAGTAATCCTCCTGCCTCTGTCTCCCAGTGCTGGGATTACAGGTGTGAGTCTCCATGTCCGGTATTGTAGTACGTGGTTAACAGCAATCAAACTCAGGACCTTTCACTTGCAAGGCAGGCACCAGAACCACTGAGCTAAATCCCCAGCCCCAGTCTTACATTCTTAATCTGGGGTTTCCTGTATTATGGCCATTACATGAACTTCTACAGGGTAAAATGGCCCGTTAACAACTCAAGCCAAGGTCAAGCATACCTGAAACTACCTGGCAGGAAAAGCCAAAGATTTCAATCTTAGCTTCAAACAGGCAGTAAGTAAAGTTGCCAGATTCCCAGTTAAACCTTCCCCACTTTTGAAGTGCTCCGTGTCTCTGTCATGTGCACAGCTCAGTCAATTCTGCCACATCAGCTCTCTTCCCATTCTCATCACTCATGCTAAGCCTCAGAAGGAAGATGAGGCCCCTAACACTTTCCCCAGGGGTGAAAGGCAGTGAGGACAGGACAGACTCCTGCAGAGCACTTCCACAGCTACTGCGGCTAACACTGTTTGCCACCTGTTTGCTGAGTGAACGAATGTTCTCTTGTGAGCTTCACCACCACGGACTCCTCTCTGGCACTACTGCTGCCCTAAAGAAGCAATGTTTATATCTGCTGGTCACAACTGTCCTTCTGCACCACAAAACCAACCAGAACCATGTATTTCACTGAGAGTGTTACAGGAGCCATGAATGGAACTCATTGTCACGTACAATAAACAACAGCTACAATTGCAGCACATTTGTTTGTCTTTTAACAATTCCTCTCATTCTACTCTCAGTTCATTTCATTATTCTTAACTCACAGCTTCAATATTCATTTTTAATGAGAAAAAACATAAATGCAAAAATTACACATGAATCTAAAGCTCTCTTTGGCGACTCCTCAGTCTCCTCTTAATAGGTAACCACTGATGTGAAAAAGCTGTCTCCTTTCAAACTTTCTAGTCTCTGTCTACTCACAGACATGTAGATATCACTTTATTTTTTACTTAAAAAGAAAAAAAAACAAATAAAGTATATATATTATCCTGCAACACATTTCCTCTACTAAAGATGTGTCCAATAGCTGTCCTGAAAATGGTACAAATGGCTCTGCTTCAATTTTTAACTCCTACAAAGCATTGCATATCAGTGATTTTTTTCAAACTTTATTGACCATGATGCACAGAAGAATTCGTTAAATCTTGATATATTTTATATTCTATTCTACGTTTTAAAAATCAGTTGCAATCTAGGTTGAACTTCATGAGCTACCGTGGGAGGGGGTCTGAAAGGCACTTGAAAGGATGTGCATTTATTCCAATCCTCTGTTGATGACATTTAATTGGTCTCCAAGCTTTTCTTTTACAAACAATCCTGTACAAGTAGGATTTGGTAGGCCCCACTGTACACATATATGAGGGTTCTCTAGGATAGATCTGAGTATAGATAACTAGAAGTAGAACTGCTGGGTCAAAACATATATTTCTTACACCAAGTAAAGGATCTGAATAAACATTTCACCAAAGAAAACATACAGATGGCTAATAAGCATCTGGAGTGATATTTTATATCATTAGGCATTACAGAAATGTAAATGAATTCCAAAGTGAGCTATCATATCACACTTCCAAAGATAGCTAAAGTTAAAAAGACAGACAAACTATTCCAAGGGTTGCATGCATATGAAGAAAACTAGAACATTCGAACAGTGCTAGCAGGAGGCACAAATAGTGCAGCCACTTTGGAAAAGATTCTGACAGTTCCTCAAAATGTTAAAAGAGTTAATCACATGACCCAACAATTCCACTCCTACTTATATGCCCAGGACTGGTGAAAACAGAGAAAATTTATACAGAAGCAAATGTTCATAGCAACATTATTCATAATAGAAAGTAGAAACAATCCAAATTTCCATCAATATGAATGAATCAACAAAGTTTTACACAAACTGGTGTCATGACTGTATCTAGATGTCCCCTCAGAGCTTCGTGGGCTTTCCAGAGGTGGCTGGATCTAGGACGTGTGATTCTGGGATTGAGGGTGTGATGCCGGGATTGATTAATGAGGCAATGCTGGCATTAAGGCTCCCTCCTTGGGTATGAGTGATACCACCCGAATGGTGATGGCCTGGAAGGATATAAAGGACAGAAAGAGGCCACTTGCTACTTGCTAAGTCTTACTACTTAAATGTTCTGCTGCCCTCTCCCATACTCCTCTGCCTTAGAACCAGCCAACTATGGACTGAAATCTCCACAAATTGTGAGCTAAATAAACTTTTCCCTCGTTAACTTCCCTCCAACTGTTAATCAGGCTAGACTTTGCTTAGCGTCAGAGCTCAGATGGGATCGGACAAGTTCAGGATGGCGTGGCCATCTGTCACCTTTCTTCCTTTAACTTTAGGTATCAGGTATTTTGTCTCAGCAACAAGATGAAAGTAGTAAGACAAGGGGGACAAAGAATATTACTTGGCTATGAAAAGGAATGAAGAACAGATTAAGTGCTACTACATGGATAAACCTGGCAAAAGGTTGTTGCAAGACACCATTTCTGTAGACGTTCAAACTAAAAGCAGAACAAGGTTTCAAGGTCCGAGAGAAGGGTAGCAGGGGAAGTGCAAGACCCGGGAGAGCAGCTGACGACTCAGGGTTTCTTCTGAACAACGAAAATGTTCTAACAGTGTACTGCAGTGATGATTACGAGAAAACACTGAAGCTAGGCACGCAGACAATGCCTATGACCTGGCTACTCGGGAGGCTAGTGCAGGAGGATCATGAGTGTGAGGGTCAGCCTGGGCAACTAGAAAGACTGTCCTAAAATAAAAACTAAGAAGGGTGGGAGTGTAGCATGTGAAGACAATGATTTCAATCTCCGAAACCACTTAATTACTTAATCAATAAATTAAAAATAAAATAAAAAGGGACTAGGAATGTAGTTCAGAATGAGAGTCTAGATTCAATCTGTAGTTCATAAAGGAAAAGAATAGTTTTAATAATTTTTAAAAAAAACACTGGCATACATTAAATGGGTAAACTTTATAGCATGTACATTATATCTTCTTCTTCTTTTTTTTTTTTTTCAATTATTGGAGATTGAACCCAGGGCCTTCACACTGAGCTACATCCATAACTCTATTTCTATTTTTTGAGTCAAGGTCTTACTAAATTGCCCAAGCTGGTATTGAATTTGTGGTCGTCCTGCCTCAGCCTCCAAAATTACAGGGATTATATATATGTACTGCCACTCTTATCTACAAATCATATGTTGATAAAATTATTTCTACAGTGCACATTAGGTATAATTTTTAATGTTAATAGGTGACACCAAATTGTGTTCCACAACAACTGTGCCGCAGACAGTCTGTACGCACAACTTTTCATAATGAAAATAAGGTAATATTCCACTACTAAATATGGGGCCTGTATCACGTGGTCTTCATTTTTTCAAAAAGACACTGGGCAAACTCAATTAATTCAACAAATTCATGAGCCTCTACCATGTACCAGATACCATTCTAGGCGCTAAAACACAGTGAGGAACAAATCAGTGCTCTCCTCACACCTAACACCTTATGAGGATGCTCAATTTAAACCTTCCCTGGAAAGTGTCCGCTATCCTACTTCCTGACTTCTATCCTACTTCTACTTGACTGGGTGAAGGCATTCTGCCTGAGGAAGGACACACTATGACTGTACCACATAACACTTCACAGTTATGTGCTAGAAGAGCTCATAGGTAAATAAGCCGGGCTTGGCCCTTAGGAAGCTCACAGTGGGCAAAGGCAGACTCCTGGGCACACACAGAGGGAAGTGCCCAAGGCTGAGATACACAGGATCCTGCCCAGGAAAGAGGACATCAGGCATGGCTATAATAAAACTACCTAACACGCTGCACTCTCCAGTAGCGACGGGCACTTACTCGACACATTCTCACTTCATCTTCACGTCCTTCAATGAAACAGGCATTATCAGAAAGGTTCAGAAACTTACTCAAAGCCACACACCTAGGAGCTGGCTGAACCGCGATTCATACCCGGTCACATCAACCACCAAGCCCAGGTTCTTTCACACCACCAGGTGGAACTTAATAAAAGGCCTTTTCTTGGGCAAAGTCCCTCGGGCCAGAATCTGGCCCTAAATTTTCCCAGAGCCAAAGCTGTCCTGGTCACTCCCAGGTGATAAGGTTCGAAGGGCAAAACACACTATCCTAACTCAACAAAAGTCTAAGAACAGACTGAACTACGAGTTAGTCTTTAAAATCAGGGCTTGGAAATTACCAAGCGGAAGAGGACTTGGAAAGTAGAACATTAGGATACAAAGGTGAGGTGCTGTCTGAGGGGTTACTTCCTTTCATTGTTAGCACCTAATGGAAACCTGTCTCTTAGGATATTTTGGACACTCTTTTAAGAACCACTTCAGTCCCGGAGCTCTGCAAGATCTTCCCCCAAACGCCCTCAGTCCAAGCTCACTAAGAAAACTGGCTGGAAGGCAGGATGGGCTGTTAAGTCAGTAGGCGTGGATTTTCAATTCTGGCTCCACACACTTTTTGGATGATCCCAGACCATGCAGATCAGCTCTGTGAGACTCAGTGGTCCCACTTCCAAAAGTATATCATCATGTCCTTTTGATGTGATGAGCTCATTCAGTGACTGGGAGTCCCTGAGACCCTGCTACCAGCTCAGGAACTACATTTACAGAGACAAAAGAAAGGCAGTCCCTGCTCTCAAAACTGGGCAACAGGTTAGTTAACAACCAACACCCCCAGTGTCCACAGGAACCTACTCAACACTTAACATGTGGTTTGACCAAATTGACAAATGCTGTACGTGTACAATTCACACTGAACTTCAAGGATTTGGTCAGAGGAAAAAAGGATGCAAAACATCTCATCAATGATTTTTCTACTGGTTATAAATTAGAGGAATATAAGAAATGTTAGGCTAAATAACATATACAGTATTAAATTCACTGTTCTGGCAGGGTAACAGTGATAGAGCATTGGTCAAGCACACAGTGAGCACCTGGGTTTCATTTGTCAGCACCACAAAAAAGAAAAAAATCTTCCTGGGTGGAGAATAGCTTTTTTAAAGGTAGTTGCTAGAAAACTGCAAATTATGTACACTGGACAGTGCCATTTTGTAATATTCGATGAGGTCAACTAGGATGAGTGACAGATATTTTCTGGAACAGTACCGAGCCTAGCTAAGGCTTGGGAATGGCAGTGAGATTTTCCAGCAGTGACACCTAAATTCAAACCTGAAAAAATAATAGGCCTTGATAAGGCAAAGGGGAATTAGGGGACTAACTCAGGAACCAAACAGCGAGAGACAGACCTGCTGGGAACATACATGGTAAGATTACTCATGACAAAGAGTTCAGCAGCCAGGCATAAGGTAAAAGCGCTTAGAGAAGAGACAAGGATAGAAAATTAGGGAGGGGAGAGTTATGGCTGGTGTCTCGATTCCCACCAAAGCCTCAAGCAGTCACAGGTAGAGCTTCTTCAGAGGTGGCGGGATCCAGAGTAGGCGATACATGGTTTGACTCCTGGTGCAGCGCTGGGATCAAGGGCACCAGGATTAAGGGTGTGAGTGCTACCTGCCTTAAGCATTTAGCTAAAATATAAGGGACAGAAAGAGCTGTGTTCATCCCTTGCTTGCTTTGCTAGCTTCTTCCCACCATGAACTGTTTCTCCTCTGGGATGCCCCCTGACACGCCATCCTGCCTTGGAGCCAGCCAATTAGAAGCTGAAACGTCTACATACCATGAGCTAAATAAGCCTCTTCTCCTTTATCTCTGGGTGTCAGGTATGCTGTCTCAGCAAGAAGAAAAGTAGCTAAAACAGGGAGATTAGAGAAGTAGATGGGACCAGATGATGAAGGACTCCGGAAGTTGTATTAAAGATTTTCATCCTGAAGGTGGCAGAGATTCTAGAACAGGTGAAACCTTAGCTATCAGGAAATGTGTCCAGTAATTAAGTTCTGTAAAGGCAGGCAGAAGAAGGAAAAGAGAATGTTTATAGATGTGCTGAGGGACTACCGGGTCAAACACTGGGCTAAACCCTTGTAAGGTCATTTTTAATTCTTACATCAAACCTGGGCTTTAACCCATTTTATGGATAATGAAAACTGAGGCTCAGCCAGGTGTGGTAGCACATGCCTATAATCCTAGCACTCTAGGTGGCTGAGACAGGAGACTTAAGTTTGACACCAGCTTGGACAATATAGTAATTCAGAGAGACCCTGTCTCAAAATGGGGGGAAAGGGGGTAGGGATTTTGCTCAGTGGTTCCCACACCTGCCTGGCAAGCAGAAGGTCCCAAGTTCAATCCCTGGTAACCACATACCACAATGCCAGGCATGGTGGCTCACACTTGTAATCCCAGTGCTTGGGAGGCAGAAGCAGGAGGATTGCTGTGAGTAAAGAGGCTGGCCTGGAGGATAGAGTGAATTCTAGACCAGCCTGAACTACAAAGTAAGACCCTGTCTCAGAAAAAAAAAAAGGCAAAGGCTCTGAATTTAATCCCTAGAACTGCAGAGACAAAAACAGATAGGCAGAGAGAACAGGCCTCAGAGAATAAGGCCTGCCCAAAATTATGGGGCTGTTGCTAAATGGCAGAAAATAGGACTGAATCCAGTGAGGCCTGAGTTCCAAAGCCCAAATGTTTGGCCAACCAACAGCTGTTTCAAAGAATGAACTTATTATATTATATTATATTAAAAGCACACAATAGCAGCCTGTGAAGATAAGACTATGAATGAAAAGCTTTCAAGCTGTAGAAGTAAGGGCTATTAGAGATATGAAGACAGGACAGTCCAGGTGAAAGGCAGGGGTAGTCATATGCACAGGAAAGGACAGGATGAACTGCCACAGGGTCCAGAGCGAGCTACACAGGGCCTTGCTCCTTGTCTGACACCCAACAGAAGCTTCTCAATAAAGAAGAGCAAACATTTCCCAGATTTTCCCATGAGAGGACCTGTTGATGCCTACCTTGCTATCCAGGTATTATGGTTTATAGCTAGCTGTCCCCGAAGCCTCAGGTGCTCAGAGGTCGGGCTTTGGGGAGAGGACTGGATTATAGGGGTGTGACTAGTCCTCTGATGAGTTATGGCCAAATGTGATGTTAGGAGAGAAAGCCTACGGAGAGGAGATGGGCTGCTGGGGGTGTGCCCTGGAGGAGTCTACCCTCCTCCCTTGATCTCCTCTTCTCACCGCCAGCCCTCTGCCGGGCCTCTCTGCCCGGAAGCCAGCAAGACTACGGACTGAAGCCTCTGCAAAATGTGAGCCAAAATAAACCTCCCTTCATTCAAGTTGTAGGTGTCAGGACTTGTGTCTCAACAATAAGAAAATAACTACGACAACAGGCATAAAAGTGAACTGTGCCCACTTCACTCTCAATAGCATCTGGGGCGCACAACAAATAACAGCCACTTTCTAGAGACTGTTGACTAAAATTAGTACCCTGTCACTAGAGAAATGGATAAAGAGCACAGGTTCGTAGTAAGGTTCTCTCTTCCTTTTCCTTCTACCCACTCTCCAAACAGAGGCACAGGACAACCAAAGGGCCCTGGAGCAGGACAGCGGTCCATCAGGCCTCCAAAAGGGCCTTCGCCCCATCAGCAACCAAGACTCCAACCACCACTTGAGCCAGATGTACCGGAAGGCCAATCGCAGTCATTGTTCCCTGACTTGTATAACTATTGATCATACAGTCTGAACATCCCTAAATCTAAAAATCCAAAATCCAAAATGCTCCCAAATCTTAAACTTTATGAATGCCAACATAACAGCCACAAGTGGAAAATTTCATCCCTGACCTCAAGTGACAGGTCACAATCAAAGTTCAGGCACACAAAATTACTTTTACGCTATGTATACAAGATGGGTATGAAACTATATAAGGTATATATGAAACATAAATAATTTCATGTTTAGATTTGGGTCCCATCTCCAAAGCACCTCATTGTGTATATGAAAATATTCAAAAGAAATCTCAAATCTGAAACATTTCTGGTCCTAACCAGTTCAGATAAGGGATACTCAATCTGTAGTAGCAGTAAAAATAATAATAACAACAGCAACACCAATACAGGATCATTTCTTCAGCAATGATGTAGGCATTACTTCTTTTAATCTTCACCTTAACTCTACTGAGTAGATAAACCTTAATCCAGTAGCTGGTCAAATCCCTTTACCAAGGTAGTCAGTTTATAGCTAGATTGATCGCGATTCTGTTGTTCTCCAACCAAAGCTCTTACCCACTGCACTGTATTGTTTCTGTCCTTGGTGACCACTGTGTGACCCCATAAACAAAGTCTAGACATAACAACTATGAAAGCAAACCTCAAACCAGAATGAATTATCAAGTGTTGTAAGTCCCTGTACCCCAAACAGCCTCCATTTTTGGCATCCTCTAAGCAGTTCTCCCTTCATATACAATCTTCAAAGTACGTCCCCAAAAGAGTTGAGGGTGGTGTAGATCGGGACTCCTAGGCCCCAAACAGTATCAGCAGGCAGGACCCGAAAGAGGGCTCTACATCCCAAAATCAGTACCAGCAGGTGGGCCCCAAAAGGGACTAAACCACGTACAGCCCTGGGCCACACACCCTCAAAAGCGAATCTCAAAGCCAAGTTAGAGACAAACCCCATCAAAGGGTACTCGGCCCAGTTACCGAGAATCCCCAATGCCCGGCCCGCACCTGCAGCCACTGAAAGTCCCGGGGAGAGTGACGTCTTCTTCCAACACCGAGTCCATCACGGACACAAAGGCAATGGTGGTATTAGTGTCTGTGGTGGCGGCGCCACTGGATCCCTCGGCTGTTGCGACCCGCCTGGCTTCCGAGGTCCCCGCCCCCTCCAATCTAGCCCTTGTTCAGACAGTGGCGGCGCCGCTGGAATTCAAACCGCAGCTGCGGCCATCTTTCCCGGCGCTTCTTCCTACGGAAACGAGGCGGGATCACTGCAGCCCGCGTAATGAAGCCGACCTGTCAGGGCCAGAGGCCGGGCAGGGAAGCCGTGGGGGGCGCCATCTTAACTAAGGGCACAGCTTTAAGGCCTAGGTAGGCCAAATTAAGGAAAGAGAAGCTGGCTGCCATTTTTTATGAGGGCACTTGGGCGGGACCGGAGGAAGTAGCCATCTTTGTTAAGGGTGAAAACACACCTTGGTCCGTTAATTTGAGCGGGAGATAGGAATACTGCCCTTAATCTACAACTCCGAATTCTTTTTTAGTGTTTGTTTTTCTAGGATAATGACCACTCAAATTTTAGGGTTACGCACTCAAATGGCTTCTTCCTTGCTTCCCTTTAGAAAAACTCTACACCAGAGATCCTAGTAAAAGCACTTCCCTTGGGGCAGCGCATCCAAAAGTGCGAAGAGGTCAGCCACACTCCACCTCCAAGCTCTCACTTAGTCATCCCTTCTATCCTTAGGACTGAGACTCACTTGTCAAAAGTAAACGGAGGCCCAAAGTAATGCATAATGAGTATGTCAACTGGATCCAGATATGGGCTCCTTCCAGCCAGCTACATCAGGGCTCTATTTAACCCTGGTTGTCTTTCTTAAAGCACTCAACAATCACAAAACACCTAGATAATTTGGGGAGAGCTTCGTTTTGAAATTAACTTTCCTTCCCCTCTGAGTGTTGCTTCTTCCTCTGCAGATTGTTGGGAGAGTCCTGCATGAACATAACTTGAAAACATGATTGAGCAGTAGACATCCTTGTAATGATAACTAATCCCTCAAGTACCCTCCACCTTCAATTAAATAATTAATTAATTGCTTCCAAGAGACCTTCGCTAATGTTGGCAACTAAATCAAGTCTCTTTATGTTCTGAACAACCGGTATTTTTCCTTTGTAGCACTTAGCATAACTTGCAATTGTCTATGTTTTTAATATCTTTGTCTTCAGTAGACTGGAAGCCTCATGAGGGCAGGAATTATGATCCGAATTGTTCACGGATATATGTTCTAGCATTGTGCCTTGATCCAGCTGATATTTAAAAATGCATGTCAAACAAATCAATGACTCAATTAGTTTGAAAAAACTACTCAGACATACCTGCCAGGTTTTTGTGAAGATGACCAGGGATATCTTCAAGAGCTCTGTCAATGGCCATTCCATATATTTCCATATTCTTTCTCTCCCTGTTCCAAATGTATACACACACGCACACACACGCACACACACACACACACACACACACACACACACACACACACACACATATGCACACACAACTGGGATGACATCTACAAAGCTCACATCGCTGTCTGCCTTCCCCAGACCTTCAATACATCTTGAATAGATCATAACCCCAGAATCAGCAATCAGAAGCTGAACAAGAAAGAGAGCTTGGGGTCCAGGGCAGGGAGTCCTCGAAGCTGTAGAACTGATACCCACTCTCAGCGCCAGCTTAAACCATGAGATGAGTATATCCCGCAGCAGAGGAACTGGAGGGTCAGAACACCCACTCGGGCTGTGCCACTCTGTTGTCATAGACAGACCACTTCTACTCTCCATTTCTAAATCTGGTAAATGAAAAATAGCTGGACCTCTCTGGACCTTACTCTTCTGAAGGTGATTTCTCTGTGCTTATTTCAAAGCTACTTATATACAATCGGCTCTATACCGACACAGTTATACATCATGACTACCCAAATGAAGGAAATAATTTTCCATTCAGCAAATGAAAGCTCTTGAGAAAGGAAACAAACATGTCTTACTTTTTTTTTCTTTAGCCCATCTAATGTATCACTCAGACCAGGCTTATCACATGCATTATCCCATTTAAACTTCACCAGCCCTTTGGAATGGACACTGCTTTTATGCTCTTTTACTCATCCATGCCAAATCTGAGGCTGGGAAAGGTAAAAACAGCTTACTCAAGGCCCCACACTGGAACATGCCAGATCCAAAATTTGAGTTGAGGTCTCTCTGATATCCAGTAACCCAAATGTTTCAGGCAGCTTGTTTTCCACATTTGTTTTTCTCTGCCCTAGAACTTGAGTAGGAGTTGAGGTCCACACTCAGACAATTGAAGGGAAGGGTTCATTATGCTCTGCTCCTTGGGTAAGTCCAAGGTGGCTAAGAGGTAAACTGTAATATAAGTAATATGATTTCAGTCCTAGCAGTCTGGATGTCTGGATTGACTCCACCTTAGCCTGTAACTTAGGATCCCTTCTCCCTTGATTTGCCTTGGTTTCCCTGGGTATGAAATGGGGGAAAGTGTCAGGATCACGTAGTGTGTTATCTCATTGGACAGAATTACAAGGGAGAAAGAGCATATGCAGTTCTTGTTAAGGTTAATCCATTGCCCTATTCAGCATGACTGTGTTCCTAGATTTAATGCAAATCCCTTTAGTGAACCTGGAAATTGACAATAGTAGAAATTTCATAAAGGAAAGGCTACATGAGAAGTTATTTTCCTGCTATAAGAGTGGTTTCATGGTTGGACATGGAGGCCTTTGCCTTGTCTGTACTGCTGGTTTTTCTTTGTGCCACGCCTGGTGGTGATGTCACTGCCACCAGCTGTTTGGGCAATCTGGAGCCATCTCCTTGACAACAGCCATTCGGCCACAAAGCAGGCATTATTATTTCCTCAGACGAGGTCACAACAAATGGCTGGAAGTAGTTTGTACCCAGATGTTTTTCATTTGCCTGGAATGTTTCTGGTTTTAGCAGCTGAAGACAGTGGTGTTGCTATTACAGCAAGAGTAACTTTTTACAGATCAACACGTTCACATCGCTACTTTGCACTATTCCATTTTCTCCTGCTGACATGTGGAGCACATGAGTTGACTGCCCAGATCTGTGGAGGAGGAATGCTATCATTTGGATCTAAAATTCCCCCAAAGACCCATATGTCAAAGATTTGGTCCCCAGCCCAAGGCACTATCAGGAGATGTGGAACCTTTTAGAGATGGAGCCTATTTGGAATTAGGTCACTGAGATCCTCTTAAAAGAGATATTATGATCCTGGCCAGTCATCTTTCTCTTTGCTTTCTGGCCACCAGGACATGAGCAGCTCTCTACCGTAGGCTAACACCAAGATGTGTGTTACACGTTTTTGTCACAGCAACAAAAAGATAGACAAAGAAAGTAAGATTCAGAGAGGGAAAGAAACTTGGCAGAGGTCACATTTTTTGTTTTCTTTCTTTCTTAGTTTTTCACTTAGAAATCACTTCAGATTTAGAAAAAAAAAGTTTCCAAAATAATATAAACTTTCAAACAGCTTCTTAAAATATTAACATCTTACACAAACATAGTTGTTACAAACTACACAGGGACAATACTGCTGACTACAGACCTTATTTGAATTTAATCAGTTTTGTCATTAACTTCCTGTTGCTGATCCAGGACCCAATCCAAGATTCCACAGGGCATTTAGTTTTTACATCTCTTCTACTTCGACAAACCTCTGACCTACTTTGTGTTGCTAAAGATTCATGTTTCGTATAGCAGTTTAATATATATACATTGCTGGAATTATACAGTTTGTGCTGTTTGTGCCTGTCTTCTCTGAATAGCAAAGAGTTTTAATCCCATATCCTAGGGTCTACCATAGTGTCTGGAAGATAATAGGTGTTCAATAAAATGTTGGTCAAAGAATGAATTGATAAATTAACCAGAATTAATGAGCTTATGTCCAAACAGCCTTTTCTTTCCAGCTAATGAAATACAAGATTGAAAAAGGCCCTCTGAGAGAATATGTAATTAAACCTCTTGGATATCCCAGTGAGAAATCTGCCCTCCATATGGAATTAATGGTCTGTCCAAATTCACCGTAAGCTCATCCCAGAGCATAGATTAGGCACCAAGGTTCAGACTCTCCGATCTGCAGTTCCCTTACTTTACAGCACTCACTTTCCACACACAAGCATGTCTCAGAGGGACCACAGGATACCTACAAGACGTCACACTGCTTCTTTCAGCCTCTGGGCCACAGATCACCCACTGAAAATTGCAAATATGGCAGCAATTCGACCTAGAAAATTCCTCATATCATTCCAAATGTTCCCATAACCTAGGAGTGGCCTTCTTCCAATCCTAAACTGCAGACTGGTTTTCTAGTTAGAAAGTGAGCCTCATGGTTCCTGATCCAATTCTCCACTCACCGAAGAAAGAATGATACTTGGTGTTACTCTGTTCTTACTGAAGATCTCTTACATAAGAGAGAGAAAGAAACCGGCTCATTGTAGACTTTGCACGTGCCTGGTGCATCTTCACACATGGAGCATCTTCTTACCTCACTGCGGTCCCACGAAGTCACCATCCTTTCTCCTCCTTCGAGCGACAAGAACAGCACTAAGAGTTGTCTTGTTGACTTGCCCAAAAATCTAAAACTGTGAGCTGGAACAGGAATCCATACCTCTATGCCTCAAAAGTAGATATTCTTTGTTCTAAAACCTATGATCTTTTAGAACCCAAAAAAGAGATTTTTCTCTTGGTGTTTCAGTATGCATCTTTTAATGATGTCTTGCTCAGTTGGGAAGCTTATGACCAAGTTGGATGTTAGTTGCTAGTTGTGGCCATTTTAGCTCAGATTTTCTGGTATATTTCTACTTTCTCTTTGTTATTCTTAACTGATACTTTAACGTTTAAAAGTTTAGTGAAGTCTATCTTTTTATACAAAAAGGTAAGATAGAGATGATAAATAAAGGAAGTTAATTTTTTACCCCTGACAGTACCTATTAACACTATTACCTTTTCATCACTCACAATGTAACTATTGCCAAACTCGATCCTTTTTATCAGAAGACCTCTTTTTAAAGACCTCTCCAGCTCAGACAATTGCTTTGGGGATTAATGGCCCCTTGGAGTCTCTAAAACTTGCTTAATTGTCCCCAAATTATTTTCTCAACTAAAGCAGAATCTTAACACACAATCTTTAATGCCTTTATCCTTGTCTGAAAGAAACTCATCTACTGGCAAAAATAGCTTTTTTAAATGAGGCTGGATAATCCTCTAGCCACAGTGATTAAAGGTGACAATGGTTCATTTGGAAAATGTTTGGGGAAAATTAAAAAGCGGAGATATAGTCTTGGATCTGCAATCTACTGAAAGGCAAGAAGACAGGCCCCAAAGCATCTATACAGGAGTCTAGGTTTTCTCTCCGTCCAGCCAGCAGAGGCTGTGCCGTGTGAGGGTCTGCATCCCCTCCAGGGGTAGGGTCTCCACACCAATGGAAAGAGCTCTATCCGCACCATTTCACTGAAAGGAATTTTACACAGTAGGGTCTTGGAGTTACTCAGAAACACACTCACAAGTGACCCAGCACCGGCCCAGAGAGCGGTCTATTTGGTTTTAGGTTCAAACTTCCACTAATTCGAAGACTACGGATGGCAGTATACTTGTATATCCTCCCTATCTTTCCTAAGGATTTACTTATTCATGTACTAATATCCTTTGAGCTTTTGGGGGCATACCAGCTTCAGAGCTTGGCAAAAGGGCTACAAAGATGAAGATAATCCTGACCTCCAAATTGAACCAATAATTGGACAACAGAGATAAAAGAGAAAGAAAAGGTGTTTCTGTCCACTTTCACAGTCTTTGCTTGTGATATCAAAGTGTGGGGTGTTTTTTTTACATCAAGCAGGTCTCTAAGTCTCCATGGACACCACTGGGTCCAACCGGACAGGTCACTTCTGACACTGGCTACTTAGAGTTAACACCAGATCCTACTGGTTCAGGATACGAGCATGCCTGTGGTACTGAGAACTAAACCCAGGCCCTTGGCACATGCTCAGAAGCACTGTGCCACCTGCTACGACCCACGCTCAACTTTATTATTCCCAGATCTTACTGGGTTGCCCAAATGGGCCTTATATTTGTGGTTCTCTGCTTCTGAGCTTAGTAGCTAAGATTACAGTGTATGTCATTTGCCTGACTTACATTTATTTTTGCGTTAATCATTTCCTTGTTTTTATTTACAGAATTCTCACATGTATTTCTAGACAACATATTCTATTTCTCATTTTTTACTTTCATGTAAATTATACTGTGTATATTCTCTGTGACTTGTTTTTTTTTTTTTCTTGGCCAGCATTGTTTTTTTAGATTCATTCATATTGATGAATACAAGTATGATTTATGCATTCTCCATTACTGCATAAAATTCTGTTCAAAGTATATGAATACACCACAGTCTATCCATCCTACTGACAAGACATTTGGGCTCTTTCCAATTATTGTACTGTAACAAATAATGCTACAATGAAGAATTTGAAATATAGCTTCTGGTGCAAATACATAAAAGTTTCTTTAAACTATATGCCAGAAGTAGAATTCCATATACATCTTCAAATGTCCTATTTTTCTCTCTGTTTTTAAT
>PVIR01003547.1:74322-87843 GCA_004026965.1 Petromus typicus
GATTACAGGCGTGAGCCACCACGCCCGGCACTGGTATGTGGTATTGGTTGCCGCTGGGGTGAGTCTCCACACCCAGTATTGTTATGTGGTTACCGGGGATTGAACCCGGGTCCTTGCACTTGCAAGACAGGCGCCGGAACCACTGAGCTATATCCCCGGCCCCAGAAGTGAATTTCTTAAACAAAGACCAATTTATCAAGTATACCAATTCACATTCAATGAAAGGGTTTTTATTGCTGACCAATCATGAAATAATTCCTGTCCAAGAAGTTAATCCTTTTGCGATCTCAGGTCCTTTAGAGACTATGATTAAAGTTATAGATCTTCTCTCCAGGAACACACACACACACACACACACACACACACACACACACACAATTTCACTAGAAAACAAAGGAGCACCAATTTCAAGGCTTTCTCAGACTCTCAAGCCCATAAGTTGATACCTCTCTTGAGTAACAAATACTATCTTTCAATTGACCAATTTCACGTTGCTGTAACAAAGTATCTGAGACAGATTTTACTTAGATCTCAGTTTTGGAGATTCAAGAGCCTGGTGCCAGTATCTGCTGGGCTCTGGTGAGGGTCTCGTGGTGGACAGTATAACAATGGCGGGGGTGTTTGAGGATGGCAAGCAGGTAGAAGAGGGATTCCAGCGAGGGTGAGCCTCACTTACAACAACCCACTTTGGGGAACTTTCTGTGAGAGCAGGAACACATTCCTTGAGAAAAGCATCAATCCCCCTTAAGACCTAATTACCTCTGGCTACATTCCTTTTCTTAAAAGTCCTACCACCTCAGCATTGCCACCCTGGGACACAGTCTCCCACACATCTCTAAGGGACAAACCATAGCAATTCCACCCACAGCATACAAGATTTCTTACGGTATTTCACCAAACAAGTTCACATACCAACTCTTGTGTCAAATGCTTTTTCTTTCAAACTACCACTTAGTGATGATCTATAACATACCACCAATACACCAGAGACCACAGACAGGACAGTAAATGCTCTGGACTTGTATGTAGTATGTTGAGGAAGACAGAAATTATAAATTTTTACAGTAAAATATGTGCAGAAAGAGTAGTATTCATTAGGAAAAATGGAGGTACAAATTAAAGATTTATAAACTTTGCTTGATGAGGATATTATAAAGGATAACTTAAGATGGTCAACAATGTTACAGGTAGAAAAAATAATATAAATAAAAGGGAAAAGACTTAATATATCATGGTATGTAGAGGAAATTATACATCAGTTTAATATAGTCAAGTGAGAAAGGTAATGAACGTGGGGAAGAGCTAAGACTCTTCCTTCTTGGGGGCAGAGATTAAGAAGACAATGTTGTTGGTGCCGGGGAGTTAGCTCAGTGGTTCCGGCGCCTGTCTTGCAAGCGCAAGGATCCGGTTCGATCCCCCGGTAACCACATAACAATACTGGGTGTGGAGACCCACACCCAGCAGCAACCAGTACCACATACCACAGTGCCGGGCGTGGTGGCTCACGCCTGTAATCCCAGCACTCGGGAGGCAGAGGCTGGAGGATTGTGATGTGAATTTGAGGCTGAGCTGAGGGCCAGCCTGAACCACAAAGCGAGACCCTGTCTCAAAAAACCTAAAAAAAAAAAAAAAAAAGAAAAAAAAGAAGACAATGTTGTCATACACAAGTGTTAGCAGGTGGTCTGACAACACAAAAACCACAGGTTTCCTCCCAAACACTTCCTTTATTACCCAAACTTACTCTTGATATATACAAAGAAACATTTTTGCCCATTTTTTTTTTTTTTGCAACTCTCTGAAATGCAGTATTCCATTTAGGGTATAAGATTTAAAACCTACACAATCAAGCCACACATTTCCAGCTGAACATTGTATGTGGCTTTCATTTTTTGAGCAGAAATATTCTCTGAAAACATTTGTTGTTGTTTTTTTTTAAACTCGGTTTATTTTTAAAATATAACTGAGCACAATGATTACTTTGATGTCACTGATTTAATTATAATAAGTATGTGTTATGTGACATATGCTCATATGGAAAATTAATGTAACCGATTTTGATAAGGTAGAGTAGCAAGTGTCTTAATGTTTGTAGCAAAAGGATGAAAGTAAAATTATAAAATGATTTGAATAACACTTTCTTCTGCATGTGCTAAATTAGTATATGCACTTACTCTCTCTTGAAATTCCAATTTGACCTTTATAACAATTAATTCTGTTCTTTAGGATGACACCCATATACATCATGGAACATGTATATTATATAAGATATGATGACCAAGTTATAAAACTTATTTTCTTGTGTGACAAGAAAAAAACCCTAAATCTTAAAATTTAAATACCAATCAACTTAAATTGAATAAATCAATTTAAGCTTATAAAACTATCAGCACAAAGAAATGCTGGACTTTTTTATTCTTCTTTTCCAAACCACCCACTGGTCTGTAGATGGTGCTCCATTAAATATTGCATAGCTTTCTCAAAATAAAGGATATTCAAGAATACTTTGACAAATAAAAAAGAGCACTCTCACTGTGGGTTACCTAATAAACACATGGCACATGATTTACTTTCAGACTTATATTACAGAGGGCTGAGGATGTAGCTCAGAGGCACCACGCCTGCCTTGCATCCTGTGTTTGATTCCTGGTAGCAAAAAGAAAGATTTATACTAAAGAAAGAAATTTTTACATGTGTGAAAAAAATACTCAAAAAGAGTGATTTTTTCTCTATAAAATTGTCGTAGAAATCACAATGGCCTTCGTAGGGGACAGGCAAAAGAATCAACAAGCATGTAGGTAAATATGTCTTCTGGGAGTTTTGTATGTTTGAAGAGAGGAAATATTCTTCAAGTAATATTTTCTTTACATTCCTTACATTAATGAACTTAAAGTACATGATTAATACATGAAGGATACAAAGACTTTTATGAAATGAGTTGATAATAAATGACCTTCAGTATATGTATCTATAAACACACGAAGACTTCAACAATTCTGACCACATAAGAAAGTAAAACAACAAATCTACAATAGGTACAAATTATATACATTTATTAATAATTTTAAATAACACTCTTGTATAAATTCTTTCATATATTCAAATCATACACAAATTTAGAAATGTATCATGAAGCCTGGTACAGCATACGTACGAGACATGTTTTTAAAATTTGTGTTAGAATTTTAGTGACATAAATACAAGTTTAATGTTTCTGAAACATTCTCTAATTACTTGGGCTGAAATTTGCCTTATTACAGAGTGCTTGCGCCTAGCATTAATGCTTCACTTAAAATCAGTTAGTCTTTGGACTAACTTAACTCTGAAGCCCTGGGCTCACATTCTACAGCTGCTGATGCAGTTATTGCATATGGGTAAGTAATAAGATTCTCATTTGCCTTGGAAAAAGCATCATCCAACCACGGAAGTGTTAATGATTCATAATCTTTAATCCATTTGATACTACATGACCTTTCCAGGTGGATTAGTGTGTTCTTCCTGCTTTCCCCGTGGCATAGTCACTGGCTCAGGAATAAAGAGAGAAAAATGAATTAACCTTCCATTACCACACACACACACCAAACCCATTTTAACTCCCCAATTCCCTACTTTCAAGGAGATCATAACAGATCAAAAGTTCTTTGTGCTGAAACCAGAAAGAATTTTTTTTTGCTCTAATAGGTTATACTCTGTCCCTTTTTCCTTCTCTGAGCATTTTGTCAGAGAGCTTTTATGGAGATGCAGAAATTCAGCTCCTACTCACATACCCCAAAACATAAGCGGCAGGAATATTCAATCTAAGTGGTGTTATGTTCACCAGGTATCCTACAGAATGAATGGGACCAACAGGAAATGATCTGATAACACAGTTTCAGTGAAATGTGTCACAGGAGTTACCATGCTTAAGCTCTCTGCTTCAACAACAACCCAAAGAAGGCTAATGTCTTGAAGGCACTCAGCTGACAAAGATAAATGAGTAGGTCAGTGAGTATTGTTTTAATGGTTCAGCTGCCCTGGGAAAATCTGAAGCTTATACAAATCCTATCCAGAAAGTCTTTCTTTTCCCATCCCATGTCTGCTCTGTTCTGTCTGAAAATCCAGGTATCCCTAGAGAAAAATATTATCATTTTTCCTCTACAGTCCGAAAAATTCCATAAATAACAAAGCCCTAATGGTAGAGTGGAGAAATGGAGGAGGAGGTAAGGGGGACAAAGGCAAACCAAACACTTTCTAGAGCATGAACTATGACAAATGTTTGAGGGATTATTAAAACAATAAATAAAATAAAAGTATCACTTAGAAGAAGTACTGTATTTTATTTCTCAATAAGATTTACATTGGCCTTATTTAAAAAACAATATATTTCTAGTCCTTAGACAGAAATTCCCCTAAAATTAGGATTTCTAAAGGACTAATGGAATACCATAGCTGAACACCACAATTCATGGGGATTTTAGAAGGATGAATATTGTGTGGTGTCTCTCATACTAGTTTTCTACTCTGATTTCAGTGGTAAATGAACTCATGATGGTTTCTACTTCAGAGCAAGATAATTTCCACAAGCAAAACCCCGAGTCATTAAAGAATCTTATTCAAAATAAATTTTAAGGCCTTAGTTTTTCCTCTGTTGTAAAAACAAAAAACAATCCCTCCCCCCAAAAAGGCCATGACCTAGGAGCTATTAAATAGGATGTAAAACTAAATGGTCTTCGTGGTTCAATTTCTGCAGTTTCTTTAAAAATCTATTTGAAGGGGGCCGGGGAGTTAGCTCAGTGGTTCCGGCGCCTGTCTTGCAAGCGCAAGGGCCTGGGTTCGATTCCCGGTAACCACATAACAATACTGGGTGTGGAGACCCACACCCAGCAGCAACCAGTACCACATACCACAGTGCTGGGCGTGGTGGCTCACGCCTGTAATGCCAGCACTCGGGAGGCAGAGGCAGGAGGATTGTGATGTGAGTTGGAGGCTGAGCTCAGGGCCAGCCTGAACCACAAAGCAAGACCCTGTGTCAAAAAACCTAAAAAAAAAAAAAAAAAAAAAAAATCTATTTGAAGGAATCTCTACACAGCCAGAATGCTATTTGACTTTGGCTCTTAGGTTCCCAACACTCTTTTCTTTATTGGGTTAATTTCTTTTTCTCAAACGTTTATTCCTCACCAGCCTCAATTCATTTCTGATCTTTTCTTCAGAAGATAGGGAGTCAGGGAGAAAGGTGGTATGCCACTTGGCACAATTTCTTGGAATTCTGCAGTGTGCAGCTTATACATACCTATGTAGCATCCGCCAAAGAAAGAGAGTTTTCCCTCCTTGCTTGGGGGAATGACTCACTTTAAAGAAACACAAACTAGCGGCTTTGTTTTCTTATCATGAATACTGGCTTCAGATCCTAAGCTTCCTTTGTTCTTTCCACAGAGTTCTTCATAGCTGTGTGGCCCTGAATTTTACCTTGTAACTGGAAAAACCATAGAAAGTTCCACAGGTGTGACTATTCCTCGTGGCCTATTTGTGCCCATAGAAGGCAGACTTTGGACAAGGTATAGAGTTCAGAGAATGTGTGCTGCAGAGTTAGGAATCCTGATTCTGAGCCTATGACATACATGATTCAGTCTGAAGGATATATTTAGCCCTCTGTGCCTCGTTCTTCTCATCTATCAAATAGGCAGAACAACTACTTCCTCAGGGGACTACCATGAGAAACAAAGAACATACATACTGAAAAGTGACTTATAAACTACAAAGGACAGGGGAAACACTAATAACTTTAATATAATGTCTACTCTTGTTAGCCATGGCCAAGCACTCTCAAGTTACCAGAAACAAATGACCTGTTTATACATTCTCTAAAACAGCATGCAAGCCCTGAGAACAACATAGGGGTCTCCTATTGAGGGTGACAAATTCTATGTTCTTCACTGAAGAAGTCAGGCCAAGGGCTCCACTTTATTTCTAGGTCTAATCCAATAAGTAGTTTCACTCTTTTCTCAACCACTTCACAGTTTGCCGTTCCTCCTAATATGTACTCTGTTTTAACTTCTGGCCACATTTCCTGGCTTGCTTAATCCACAGTTCTGTCAATATAATCGATGAGAGCAAAAATACTTGACTTTTGGGTGGAAGATTGAATGTCAAAGGAAAGATTAACTATCCGTCATCAGCTACAGAGCTGCTCTCTGTCCAGAGAGACAATGAAAAAGCTACAGCCCTGCAGAGAGAGAGGACAGACCTCGTGGCAAATGAGCGATGGGGCTATGTCCAAATTTGGTAGTGGGGGTGAGAATGACACGAACATTTCACAGGTGTGGAAACTGGAGATCCCAAGTGACAGGATGGCTTTTCTCTTGGAGCTCAAAGATTCTATCCTTTGGAAGACTATCTTTTACATTCAAGAAAAAATATTTTCACGAGGATATGTTTTATATTAATCTATGTAAAATATATAGAGTGGCCAGTACCTAATTAGGTGAGTATTTTGGAGAATACAGCCTGTGTTCCAGCTTAACAATTACTGACTTGAAAATCTATTGCTTGAATCTATAGTAAATCAAAGAGGACATAACTCTACTTTTAGGTTGAGAGAGGAAAGAATTAGAAATAGTCAACTTCTTATAAATTTTAACAACATCCAAAGAGGGACTAAAAATGACGGATGCTCACCAGAGTCCCAGCTCTAGCAATACTGCCATCTATTTTACAGTATTTTAACCAATCTCTGTATTTTCTTTTTACAACACCATTAACTGCTGTACAAATACATTCTAGATGATAAAATATGACATGTTTTTTACAAATAGATACAAATACAATGTTGACCAAATATACTACATTAACTATGTACATCTCATTTCTTTATAGGCAGGAATGCTCCTTTAATTTTAAACAATTTCTCATTTACACTGAGCCCCTGAGGAGGACCTTCAGCTTCCTGCTCCCCCAATGCTGCCTTCTGCTCTCTACTGCGAGCTTATCTTCTACTTTAATCCCATCACTGAGCAAGAATCCTAGAAGGAAGAAATCAAGCCCTTCAAGATCTTCTCGGGACATTGCTGCCCTTATTCTAGAAACAATCAAAATTGTTGCCTAGACACCAGCTGTTCCTTAATGACCTGTACAATTTAGTACAGTAAAATGAATATAATCCCTGACCCTCCTTTGAAAAAGAATGTGTTTTGGGAATGGAGATGAAGTCTTGCAGCAGTTCTTTCCCCTCCACACCTGTCATCCTGGCACCACTGGTGAGGTGAACACTCCCCAGCTGTCTATTTGGAGGTCATAGTGGATTTGGGCAGCACTGCGGGGTTCAGCCTTCCCATATTCCCATGTGGTTTGGTACAAAAATATACTTTACTTCAAGTCCTTAACAACAGTGAATGCTTCTGATCTTCGTGGGAAAACTAAGAGTAATAGATAGACTAAGCACATTACAAATGTACCTGAAAATTTTAGCTGTACTATTTTTGCCTTTGCTTCCTCAGCAAACTCTAGCCAGGCTTGGACTGGCCTTGGGGGCCAAAGATGTCTTAGAAAGCACTGTGGTTCAACAATCCGGGAGAACGGCTCCAGCTCCTCAGGCTTTGTAGTTATGTATGGGAGTCGTCAGGGTCAACTGCCCATTGGGAGCCACTTCATTGCCGTCATCTTCCAGCAATCCTGATACATCGGCATTGGGGATGCTGTCATGGTAGCTGCTGAAACTGATATTGTCTTCTTTCAGCTCGATGGTCCAAAAAGGGGCATTGAGTTTCCGGTTTTGGTACTCACGGTACATGTATACAGCCCCCACAAATCCCATTAACAGTACGACCACAATGATAATGACTGTCAAAATGATGATGTTAAATTGAGTCCAGGACACGTCAGCTAAAGCTGACGTGCTGTTTTCAGAAGAGCTTACTGAGAAGATAGTCTGCAGGGTTGTGGGAGTAAACGTACTATTTATAACAGGGGTGGGCACTGATGTGGTCAAAGAGGCATTGGAAACCAAAATGGTAGAACCTTCAGGTGTTGGAACAATAACTTCTGAAAATAAAAACAGAGAATGAAATGTAAAAGACAAAATTATCTAGTATTGAGAAACAATGAAAGAAATACACATGGGAGTGGAAGCTGATATGGGATGTTGACATGGGGCTCTGCTTTAAGGTAACGCAAGTCAAAAATAACTTTAAAGATACAAAGCAATAAGAACCAGGGTCTGGAAAGCCAGATATACACCCAGAGCTGTTCACCAATATGTATAATATCTATACTAAACTGTTTGAGAAAATTCCAATGTTGGAGTTTTCCATCCTCCTCCTCTCATAGACAGAGTCATAAAAATTCCTGCATGCAGTAAATATGTCACTGTTAAGTTCTAAATCACATGGTTAAAAGTGACAGGGACAGATGGAAATCATTTTGAACTAAAAAAAGTCCATCGTATTTGATATCATATCATAAAAGGAAAATTCTCCTTAAAAGAGATACAGGCAAAACTATATTGTTAGCTACATCTGAAAAATATGAAGTTGATGTAATCCAGAAGAAAAAACAGCTTTCCTCTAATTCCATATATATGATTATAACTTTTATAATTAATACTATACTTTGTATATCTAATGACAGCATAGCCCAGTGGAAGTTCAAAGGCTTTGGACTCACAACTCTTCTATGGATAAGTCAGTCTTTTTAAAACTCAGGTTCTTTATCTGTTAAAGGAGAATAGCAATGCCTACTTTGCAGCGTGATGAACTGACTGAGCTAATGTACTATACAGCATTAGCACAGTTGATTCTTACAGTGCTCTGCATGTGGTAGGTCTCTGAGGAAATTATTATTATTCATCACCACAGTCCGCAGGTCAATTTACTCTAAAGAGAGGCAAAATTCCTAGTAAGTAACACAAGTCATCACAGTCCTGTCACAGAACGAAGTGGGCCTTGGTGCAGGTAGGTACGCGTCCCAAATGGGAAAAGCAGTTGAGTGGCAGGGCTGGACTAGTGATAGGGTTCGATATGAGTCTTTCATTCTTGACCACAACTGTACAAGGCTATCAAGAAGACAGCCAAAAGATGGCACCTGCAGGACCAAGTGGACATGAGTCTAAGATGCAGCATCTGTTAGCATAACAAAAAGCAGTTTGTAGAAGAGCAAAGTCCAATCTCTCTGTAACTTAATAATTTCTAAATATATGTATATAACTCATCCTGAATTTATAATCATTAATTTCTTGTAAGTCCCTACTGAACTTCCCTATAAGAAACACTTTGAGTAACTTTTCCTTTTAAAAAATCAAAAGAATATTAACATTATTTTTGCCATCACACATGGAGCAACTTAGTCCCAAAGTCAGGAAAGATGCTGGGATGAACTCCTCTTTTTCAGCTGGTGCTTCTAACCAGACTGTAGGACCCAACTTGAAAAGATCTTTGATGATCACTGAAAGTGATAAGAATAAAGAAAGTAAAAGATAAAAGAAATGACGGGGCTTTTTAGTTATTAACGTAAAATAAAAATAGATGAAAGGAACGTTTGAGAACACTTAGTCTCACTGTTGTAATGACTTTGTCTTGATCCCTGAGTTTCTGGAGTTGACTTTGGAGTATCAGGAGACAAGCAGAAAGGAATGGAAACCTCTTTAGGCAAATATCTATCAGAATCTATTTCCAGAAACTCCTCTGCTGGGATTGGAAAGTTTTTACAAAGCTAACGGTAGCCATCCTGAAGTTTTTCATTGCTAGCCTTAGATATTAAATTTACAAGCAGAGGCGAAGTTTTACCTTTCTTGATGCAGTTTCTCTCGAGGTCTCGAACGTAACCTTCTAGACAGTTCTCACACCAAAACCCAGTGGTGTTATGGAGGCAGCTGATGCACTCACCGCTCTCAGGCTTACAGATCTTTGGGGTTTTAATTTGGTCCACGTGGCCGTGACACTGGCACGGTACACAGATGCTGTCAGAATTGTAATAGCCGTTGTCACATTTGTTGCAGTTCTGACCTGTATAACCATCTTTACATTGGACACACCTAGGTTCCAATTCATCCAATTCTAAAAGAGAAAGAACATTAAAATAATTCCATAAGTTCTCAAGCTATAACTAAAAACGTAAAAACCATTATTAGTTCTTAAACAGGTTAAACCCTCTCTACCCCCTCCTCTCTTACCACTCCCTGTATGGTCAGAGACATACAGGGTCAAACTAGTATGTCCTTTATGTACTAATTTTCCAGCTTCCTGTGGGAATGATGGCATCATCCAGAAAACCTGCTCAGGTGGAAGGGACAATAAACACATGCATACATCGAGAGGCCAACCATTGTGATGGATTGGTGTTCTCATAGTTTCTTTATTCCTTCCTTTTGGGACACGACAGGTTGCATAATATATGTTAACAAAAGCTTCTCCTCTTCCTTCCCTGTGGTCATCCCAGACTTCTACCCTTGGTCTCCTTCACTTCTCACTCTACTCGGTCTCCACGAGCGAGCTCATCCAGTCAGATGGCTGACAATTCCAAAATGTGGATCTCTAGTCCATTTTTCTGTCTTTGAACTACATACTAACTGCCTGTGCGCCTGGATCCACAAGCATCTCAGATTTCCCATGAACGACACCGCCCTCACCGTCCTCCCTCCCCAAGACCCGTCTGCCTCCCGTTCCACACATCTGCACGTCTGCTTCCTGTTTGCCTGAGCCAAACAACTGAGCACCTCCGCTCAGTCTCCCCGCCCCTCCCGCTTGTGCAGTCACCAGTTCCTGTCAACCCCACTGATCAGACCTTCTTAAAATCTTCCTAGTCTTCCAGGCACTCTTTCCATGCCCGCTGCAGTGACCTCAGTTTTAAGTCCTCATCGTTCCTCCCCCGCATTACTACAGCGACCTCTGTGTCACAGTGAACTTCTGTGTTCACTATGATCTTCAGAGTAAATCCGAGCACATCATTTCTCTAGAGAAAGCTCTTCAACGCCAGTGCCTTCGAGAGTAAGTGAAAACTTCATAGAATTTTCAGTATCTTTCATACTTTGGTCCTTACCGACTTCTCCCAAGTGTTCTCGCTTCACTTCACACTCCACAGCACTCTTGGCTCAAGCATATTAAAAGGCATATGAGTACTCTCAAAGACTGCCTGTCCCTTCCTGTCGGAGCCTTTGCACACACTGCTTTCTCCGCTCAGAACGTCCTTTTGCCTCCCTAGTCCTACTCCACCCCGCAAACCCCAGCTGCAGGGATTCACTCGGGCACCACCTTTTCTCAGGAGCATTGAGGTTGTGTTCGAGCCCCTCAGTTTTGGTCGGGGCCATTTCATGCTTACCTGTAACGTGCATCATTCTAAATTGTAATTATCTGATTCCTTGCCCGTCTCTCCCATGGGACTGTGAGCTATTTATTTTCCATTTTTATGTCTACTATTTGATATAGTGTCTGACACACAGTACATATTTAATTATATCTCGCTGAGTGATTTCACCATAGGTAAAAGGAACATACCAACTCAGATCTATGTGATTCTTTTTTAAGTTGTCATATGGTTTAAGGCAAGTTCCTCAAATACATTTGTAGATGATTTTTAAATAATCATAATGTTATCTCCTAAATTGATTTGTTCCTTTCTTAGAATTTACTAATTACACTAACAGAATCATGCTGCGATCTAAACACAAAATAATTTTACTACAGAAAGACTAATTTATAATGGCCATGAAATTTGTGGCATCTCATTACATGCACTTTATGAAAAATAGATTATTATTTATTTTACTGTTTAAAAAAACAGTTCTGATATATTACATACTACTAATAGTTCAATTACTTAAAGCATACAACTCAATTTTTTTGGCATATTTACACATTGCATAACCCATAATGAATTTTAATTTACCATTTATAATCAAAGTTGGTAGTGTGATGTAAAGTTACTAACCTCTATCCTCACAATTTTTCATATTTCTAATAAGGACCTTATGTCAGAATTATTAAATTGTTCTCAGCCGCAAAATGTGAATATTGACTGAATTCATACTTCATGCAGACAACAATATAGAAGAAAATACTCAGAGAAATACATATATACTCCTGGTTCTCAGGAAACTTATGGTTCACGATGATACATTTTACTGCACTTTTGCATTTCAACAGCATAGTTCTAATAACTAATAAAAAACCCTGACAGAATAGATTGAAGGACTGAAATCAAGGTTTGTGAAAACCTTCCATATGTATTCAAGACAGATTAACTTCATCTCATTATATGAAATTCAAAAGCCCTGTTTCAAGTTTCATTCCTTACCCCGTACTTCTATTTGTTTATTTGCTGGGGTTTTTTGTTTTTTTTTTTTAGGTTTTTTTTTTTTTTTTGAGACAGGGTCTCGCTTTATGGTTCAGGCTGGCCCTGAGCTCAGCCTCAAACTCACATCACAATCCTCCTGCCTCTGCCTCCCAAGTGCTGGGATTACAGGCGTGAGCCACCACGCCCGGCCCTGTGGTACGTGGTACTGGTTGCTGCTGGGTGTGGGTCTCCACACCCAGTGTTGTTATGTGGTTACCGGGGAATCGAACCCGGGTCCTTGCACTTGCAAGACAGGCGCCGGAACCACTGAGCTAACTCCCAGTCTGCTGGGGTTTTTTTTGAGACTGGATCTCACTGTGTAGTTCAGAGTGGCCTTGAACTCACCAGGTAGCCTAGGCCGGCCTTGAACTTGTGGTGATCCTCTTGCCTCAGTCTCCCAAGCATTGTGACTATAGGCATGCACTACCATCCCTGGCTCCCCTTTATATTTTTTCTACCATTCTAAAGTAGTTGTATGGTCAGATCAGCTTCTTTAACATTCCTGTGCTTGTGTCCTTATGAAATGAAGAGATCTTCTCTATTCTGAAGAATAAAGAAGATTATTCTGTCCACAGTCTAAATGCCGACTTTCATCACAAGACTATCACCTCTTCCCACTGGCCATTACTGATATTCCTCCACTTTGGTGCTATTTCTTCCTGCAGTGCAGTGTCTGCTACCCATAAACCCACAGTACCCATTGCGTGCAGTTGCATATCAGTTTCTTCACTAGAAATGGAGAGTTTTGAAAATGTCAAACTAATTTGCTGGGTACTTCTTACCACTAGCCCGCAGTTTGAGCACAGTATGTGTTTTTACATCAGAACTGGACAGGTCAAGTCCCTATTTCACCTGGCTGTGATCTCGTACTTGCTCCTTGGGAAGATCAAAATCAGGGCCTTGTGAGAACTAGGCAAGCACTCTACCACTGACCAGGGTCTCTAGCCCCTACAAATCACATCTCTGATAAGGCACTTCTATCTTGTATCTAGAACTTTTTCAGTTCTGTGATAAATGATCTAAAGGTAAGATGAACAAAGGATCTAAATAGCTAACTTTTATAAAGAAGAAAGTAAATAGTTAACAAGTTCATAATTAGTCATCAGAGACATGCAAATTAAAACTACCGTACAATACCACTCCACACATACTAGGATGGCTCTAATTATAAAAAGAAGGTAATGAGTCCTGGTAAAGCTATGGTGAAGTTAGAACCTTCATACA